>JAPZAG010001261.1:0-13287 GCA_027475135.1 Bactrocera correcta | reverse complement strand
ATCGCGCATCGACAATCTTGCAACACTTCGATCGTCTTCCGCAGAAATTTTTTTGTGTTCGCCTTTTTTTCAACCATTTTTCGGAAATTTTAATTCAAAAAACACAAATTTTTGAGACATATTCCATATGTATGTGTGCAATTTGCTTTTACGCGGGACCCATTCCTTGCAAATTTTGGACGCACAATCTTTCCTACTCTGAACAATGCTTTGCTCGCCCTATTTTTTTAAATAATTTCATAATTGATACAATAATTTATTCCACAGATCTAATTAAGTTAACCCTGTAACCGGCGAGCCTGCCTTTAGACGGTGTATAATTAATATGTTGCTATGCAGCTCTTATATTTCAAATCTCTATTCCAACGGTAAATATCAGCAGACAACAACACAATTCTCTTATTGAAACAAATTACAGTAAGCATTCGTCATTTGATTGCAAATCGTTGAGTGCTAAAGTCAATTTTTGACAAAGTGTGTAAAATAATTATTTGTGTATCAAGTGGAGTTTTTAAAATAGTATAAAATCGTTAAAATTCATGATTTGCGTGAACTAAAATTTTTTCATATAGATAAATATATATTCTTTTATGTTTTGTGCTTTATTGTTAAGTTCTTAGCAAAACTTTGTTTGTAGCCGGTGAAAATTGAACACCGTCTAAAGGCGGATCTGCCGGTTAAAAGCAAATTTTGCATACACGTGGCTCTAGTCCATTTTCTTAATCATTTCATATTTCTTTAAGCATTTTTGGGTTTTAAACATTCTGGGAAACAATTAGCAGTTTGAAAATGTTTTCACAACGAAAAAATTTTCATTTCTCAAAATTAACTGATGAGGAAATTGAAGAACTCATGGCTGAATTGGTGGATGCCACAGATTCAGAAGACGATTTCGACGACGATAATGATGATTTGGAAGACCCAGACTTTCAATTACCAAACGTAGACTTTACTACATTTCAAGAAGAATGGGATAGTGCAGATAACAATGATTTTGAAAATATCTTTAGAAACTCACAAAACCATCCGGCAGAAGTGCATAACAATGTGGAACAGTCTGACGAGTCTTTAACATCAAAACCTGGGAAAACAAAAACAAAAAGGGCAAGATCCCCCCTACCAGAAACTGAAGCTGGTGAAAGTCCAGTAGTATCCAACGCGGGGGGGTTTAGCGGAAATATAAAAGATATTTCCCTCCAAAATCCAGAGTTCAGAAAAATTTTATGGAAAAAAAAATTTCTTGAAATTGAAAAAAATGATGTAGTTTTTCAAGGAAACAAGGAATTGGCGCAACAATTCAAAGAATTAACCGCACCATTCCGTTGCTTTAATTATTTTTTTAACGATGACTTGCAAAATGAAATTGTGTATCGGAATTTTAATTTACATATATGTCTGTGTACCGATATCCCAGTGTCGAGAGTTACTGGTCCAAACATTCTTTCGAGCCAGTTAGAAACGCAATGACTTCCAAACAGTTTTTTTCAATCAGAAAATATCTTCATTTCAATGATACCAAAAAAATGAAAAAAACCACAGGAAGCAGGATTTGATGAATTGTATAAAATTCGTCCACTTATTGATAGACTCAATATGTGATTTGATTCTGCGCCAAAAACAGCTCGGTTGTGCATTGATGAACAAATGTGTTCAACAAAAATGTTGACAAAATTTCGACAATATATGCCCGCAAAGCCCCATAAATATGGCATGAAACTTTTTGTTCTTTGTGACTCGAATGCCTTTTCGTACAGATTTGAAGTATACAATGGAGCTGGCGATAATAAAGTAATACCTAATACTCCTGATTTAGGATCAACAGCCAATGTATAATACCCAACTGCAAGCTGACAAGGGAAGTGGAATTAAAAGATAAAGAACGTGGATACTCAGAGGAGTTTGTTGGCCGTGCCTTTGGAGTAGACATATCTTGTATTCAATGGAAGGATACAAAATATGTACGACTGGTATCCACGTTTGCTGGAATTAAGCCATTTAAAACACTAAACAACAATTCACAACCCTTAAAAATATGCCGTTATGATCGGAGAAATAAATCATACGTCGATGTAGACTGTCCTAATATAATTAAAGAATATAACCGCCATATGGGTGGTGTTGATTTGATGGACAGTTTACTTGGTCGCTATCACATCAGAGTTAAGACCAAAAAATGGACTTTGCGTTTATTTTATCACTTAATTGATATGTCGATAGTAAATTCATACCTCCTTTTTTAGCGTATTCATGGAATTAACTGTAAAGATATTTATCATAAAAAATTACCAAATTTTCGTATTGAAGTGGCTGATTTACTTTGTCGTTATGAGGAGACTAACGCCAAAAGAGCCGTCGGTAGACCTCAGAGCCAAAGTCCACAAATACAAAAATTTAAGAAATCCTATAATCCACCTGCTGACGTTCGTTTTGATGGAGTTGGACATATGCCTGACGTTTTGAGCCGCAGTGGCAAAAAAGTATGCAAACTTCCGGGATGTAAGTCCGAAACACAAATGTATTGTACTAAGTGTAAATTAAATCTGTGCCTCTCACACAATAACAAATGTTTTCAAATTTATCATCAAAACAATAAAAAGAACTGAAAAAAG
Source organism: Bactrocera correcta (assembly GCA_027475135.1). Classification (NCBI taxonomy): domain Eukaryota; kingdom Metazoa; phylum Arthropoda; class Insecta; order Diptera; family Tephritidae; genus Bactrocera; species Bactrocera correcta. Next base: position 10,678 of record JAPZAG010001261.1, on the reverse strand, counting down.
TTTCAATTAAAATCATCCTCTAATAAAAGTTTTTTATTACGTTACCAGGCAGGTCCGCCTTTTGGCGGTCAACATAATTTCTCACCTGGAAGGTAAGTTTAGATTTTTTTTTTAACTTTTAACATTGACGTATGTTTTATTTAGCCAAAAACTATGAAAAAAAAATTTTTTTTAATCGAAAAAAAATTGGCCGGTTAGAGGGTTAATATAACTACTTATTACGCTTTTTAAATTCAATATTTCACGTTTATGAAACCATTTCGCTATTGATTTTATTATTTTTTTTCACTAAAAATGAGGCACGATATTTACACTATTTAAATTACAGTTAACTGTAAAACTTGACAATGCTATCTTTTCCTCTTTTTTTAAAGTACATATTATAGCCTTTGTTATTATGCAGAAAAGTTACTACATAAATGAAAATTTTCAAAAAAATTATACCATTGCTTTCAGGCAAAACCTTTGATTCTATTTTATTGTCCGTAACTGTATATGTAAGAATATTAAAATATAAAGGTGCCTGTGCACCCACAAGCAATTAAATTAAACACACACACGCACCAGAGAATGACTTTACCTGTACGTATGTATGTGCACCCGCAACCCGCCTGAAGCTCAAAATAATTTAGATTCCTTGTTACCAAACGAATATTATATTTTTTGCCACTGTCATTCGTCGTAAGTGAAATACATACGTTAAATAGGTTTCTAGTTTCATTTTTTTATTCATATTCAAATTTAAATTCTATTGCATATACATACATATGTATGTAGTTGGGTGATTTTCGATTATAAACCCTATGCTTTGATGTCTTAAATGCAGACTTAAACGCTCACAAAATGCTTAGTTTTATGTGTAAATGCTGGCTGAGCAAATTATCAAAACACACACGCGCACTTAAATAAACACTCACAAGACAAAAACTGATGAAAAACTGAACTGCACTTACCCAGATATAATCTCGGTACAGCATTCCTTTTAAGTTTTTGTGGGCCAATTACCTCTTTTTCAAAATATTTCTCACAAATGAATGAGTTGGTGGCTCGAAAGTGGTCAATGGGAGAAATTTTTAGGTTCTCCTTCCACTTTTCAGCCAGCTCCCATTTATTTGGGAAACTGAATAATCGGAGTATCCCACCGTTGCATAGTGGTCGGTGTTGTATGGAATCAGCGGCCAAAAATAATTCTACTGCCTATATAAAAGTGAAAAGGTTTTTAAAACCTCCCTCCCCCGTTTCCCACTCCACCACCTCCGATTGTAACAAATTTTAATTAATTATATTAAATTAAAACAGTTGATAAACGAAAAAAATAATTTTTTGAATATTATTCAACTAAATCAAAAACTGATTTTAATCAAATTGATTTACTTTTGTATGGTAGTTTCTTTGACTGGTGATGAAAGGATCTAAGCTCAAAAGCAATCGGTTTAGCAGGTTTGTAGCGATCCGTTAGTTCTTTCGTGTATGGTGAAGTTGATACATCTTATTGCTTGACTCAGCAGATTCTTATGAGAGCTCTCCAATTGCAACTGGTGCAAATTGAATAACATCGTGAGCGATGTTATGACTGATAAAGGAAGATAATACCAGGAATAATTTTACCTAATTTCTTTATCTAGCGCAAATATAGTGCATTTAAGGTTTATTAAACTGGTTCCTTTTTAAATTGAATTCGAACAGGACGGCAATAGCGGGAGGACGAAGGTGTGCAGTTTTTCCAAATTTGTTTGTGCTATTACATTCACGCGTCATTTTGCAATTTTATTATCAGTTATACAGGGACATATGTATGTATGTACATATGTCGTGACAAATAAATTACTATCTTCCAAATTATTATTCCAAAATTTCTACTTATATTCGCTCTGACCAGAATCGCCATCAGAGCTACATATTCTTATTGATACTTGGTAGATAAAAGACTCATTCCGTTCATTAATTACATTTGTGACGCAATGTGGTCCAATAATTTTTTATCTCAACTTTAACATCAGATTCTGAGACCTTCATTTGCTCAGGATAACTGTTTTCACTTTAAAATGTTTTCATAGCAGGGTAAAAAGTTAAAATCAAGTTTTTTTGTTAACGAAGCTTTTAATAAGTTTTCTTCGATGATAAGTGATAATAATTCACACATTCTCTAAACATCATATTCAAAAATATAATATTATTTATAGGCGTAAAAGTTTACACCGATATGATGTGCCTAAATAAAAGTACGTATATAACAAACGTTTGATAAAAGTGAGAAAATGATGAAATGAAAACCAAAGCTCAAATGTATATATGTATATATGTATGATGAAAAAAAACATAAAAAACAATAAAATATTCACGAATATACATACATGTAAATAAAGAAAATTATGAAAAATAACACACAAAAAATCGCATGCCTGGTAGAATAACACGAATACTCGTAACAAAGAAAGTTGCAAAAAGTTGCAGCTGAAATCAAAAGCATAGACTTATAAAACATTAACTAATATACATAAGTACATAAACAAGCTTGATTCATTTGAGGGCGAGACTGGGATCACAACTTTGTGTATACCTTAATTCAATGTACATACTTATGTATAAAAGAAAAACACACCACTCAAAAAGGCACTCAGTATAAACGAAAAACTGTTTCCGTAAATATTAATAATATATTACAAACACGGAAATATCATTAAAAATAATATAGCCGTTGTTTCATTTTTATTCGTTTAGTATTTGCACGAAAATAACAAATTTTTGAGTTATTTCTCTTTTCCTGAAATTTTTGTTATATACATAGTGGTATTATTTTGAGTTGTCTCTGTTTAACTGAAAATTCTCACTGGAATTGATAAATATGATATATAAAATACAGAAATGTCAATTTATTAATGTAAAATAAAAATAATTAATATTTATTCATATTCAGTAATTCGAAACAAAACTTATTGCTTATTAAAAAAATTATCAATGAATTAAACTTAAATTAAGTTTCTATTAAGTTTTTATAGTATGTCTCACAAAAACTCTTTGGAATAATGGTCTTTTTGACCAGGTCTCCTATATCTCGCTTTATAACTTCTGATAAAGGCAAATTTTCCAAATAAAAAAGAGCGTAATTAAAAATTGACAAAAAAATAGTTATGTTTTCAAAACGAAAAAAATCAAATAAAAAATTATAACAATTACCAGGGTATAAAAGAAAAGACATACATACATACATATGTACATAAAGCTAAACAATAATATTTGTCTATTATTTGTAATGAAAAACAATTTGTAGCTATTCCAATATTCAGTAGACTTTAAGTGTACATTGACTTTTATAAACTCTGTGTCCTTATACAACGTTTTATATAAAAAAGAGTCAATATTGTCCTTATCCACGCGTAGAACTTTAATGTTACGTCAATTAACTTTGTGGTTGGCCTCATTTAGAAAAAAAATTTTGACCCCATTCTTCTTGTAGTAACTTCAGGTCGTAAAATTCATTATGCGATAATTCGTGAACTGTGTATTGTTGACCAGTCTTTTTGGCGGTTGCTATTGACGTAGTATATTGATCTGGTGTATACATCGCTTTGCTATCGAAATGTCTTTTTATTTGTCTTTCTATTACACTATGTACATTATCTCCTTCATTTTGATAGTGGCCCTGAATTAAATATTTATGTAAGTATGTGTAATGCTTCGTAAATTGTATTTCTGAGCCGCATCATAATACATTGAAACTATGTATATATTTATTTTTTTTTGTACTTTTGTACAAGATTTTTAATACCTTTTTCATTTGAACCACGCTTTCCTTTGGTTTCGCTCCAGAAAAAGCAATCTACAACTTTCGCTTTAAGATCACTAATTGTAAAATTGTAGCAATTTATTTTACTTTTATAATAGAAGCTTGAGGAAAATCCTTTTAGCAATGAAAGAACTGCCTGTAGATCATATACAGCTACATTGCATTTTTGTTTGTCCAGATCTTTTTCTTTTCTGCATAATTAACTTTCTTCTAGATGTAAAGTGTAAATTTCGTTCAGAGATCAAAACTGGCGTGTTGTTTGAGCGCGTAAGTAATGCGATCCGACTTTTGGTATATTATTTATAAATTCCCTTATACTGTTCTTAATTTCAGTGCTTACAGTCGGATAGTTCTTATGCTTCCCACGAACGTCAATCTCTAGAAATCCTTGTTCGCCTTTTTTTATGACTGTATCTATAACTCTGTTATTAATATCAAGAGTTGCTTTGAAAAAGGTCTTGCATACTCTAATTTGAGTTGAGTCTATTTCCAAGAAAAAGGCGTTATTTAATCTGCGAAGATTTTCAGTGCAGGAGTACCTGTACTTGGGTTTAATTGGTTTTATGTGGCTAGCTATAAACTTCCTTTGCCTCTGTAAGTCACCAGTTGACCAATATTTATTGAAGATTTCAGTGCGTGAGGATTCTGATATTTTCTCGCTGCAATGGAAGCGGCACTTTTCTTCACACGGCGATTGTAATTTTTTTTATTATTTTTTTTGGAAGAAGATTGTGATGTGTACGAGAGTCCAGAGTTTCTTAAACGTTTTTGACGGTTCTGCTTTTTGTTTTAGGATTTGTATCTGGAACATCTTTTTTTCGCAACTGTTTCCTGTGACTCAATTTGTTGCACTGTTTTCCCGTTGAGAAATCTCCAGTATAGTTGACATTACTGACCGAAACGAAGGAGAATGAAAACAAAATCAATAACAGAAAAGTGAAGAAGTGTAAAAAATTGACAGACAAACATAATTAAATTTGAAGAGTTTTATGCATATACTTATAAAAGTAATTAAATAAAAAAGTATGAATATGGATTGCGTTGTGTTATGGGAGGAAAACGAAAAAAATGAACGTGTTGAGCGGAAAATTATTAGAGACAAGTCTAATGTGATGAGTCTTAGTGAAAAAAAGGTAAGTTTGAATAATAAAGTGTAATGTGATTCCTTAAACTTATTTGTGCTTCCACTCGTAAATATGTAGTTTCGTGCAAAACTTTCGATTAAGCAAGGAATCATTCAAATATGTGTTGGATAGCATAAGTAGTGATCTAAAAACTCCACGCAGGACCACAGAAATACCCGAAATTGTGAAATTAGCTGCAACTTTAAAATTTTTGGCACAGGGAGGGTATCAACAGCAAATCTTTTTAATGAGGAATCACCTGATAATATAGCAATAGAAGTTGAAGAAGTCGATGGTAGTTATACTGAAACCATAGGAAATGCGAATGAAACCAATATTGCTAAACGTTTAAGGGATCAAATAAAAAACAGTATGACTACTTTATAAACATATAACACTATTTAGTTAAGTAAACATTCTAATTTTTCACATTTTCACATTTATTTTATTAAAATTCACATTAATGATATAAAGCTTTAGTCTCTTGCACATGTGTATACATATCTATATATGTAAGTATTATATACTTGTATGTAATAAAAAGTAAAAACTATCATATCAGCACAAAATACGTTTTTAAATCAAAACAATTGTTGGGTTTGTTTGTTTATTTTTAGAATTTTCCCTGTTAAATAAATTTTTTTTAAATTAAAACTACAAATATGCCTTATAAACTTACATTTTTTGTCCGTTGCGTTTGCCAGTTTGATATCGAATCAAAAATACGTTAAACGCACAGATTTGACAGTCGTTTACGCAATACAGAGTGCTGCCATTGCGAAGGGGTAAAAATAAATGCGCTTGTCGCCTTACAGAGTTACTTTTTTTTCATTTGCGAGCTTTTTTACTTGCGCCACGCCTTACAGAGTAACCCCCCTGAAGTACTGTCACCGCTTATATTGGTTGTTTCCATTAAAGCCATTAAAGTGGCATAGTGTTCTAAGTTTGGGCACGTCTTGTCATTGAAACAGCAACAACAAAAATTAAGTATTTCATAAAATAACCAGCGAGGGTTAAATTTATATAGTTTTAATTTCATGAATTGAATTTTGTGAAATGCAGGGATGGGCATATTAGCCCTCAGTGGCATTTTGCCCGTGCAGGCACGAGTGCACATTTTGGGGGCTAGGTGAGGGGATCATCGCGGGCAAACATGAAGAGGGAAGTAAGAGCAACGACTTTACCACTCCATGTTTACAAATGAGAGCGCACGCATATATGGGAAGTTGCACTGTGGGTAATAACTGTAAAATTTCCTAACAATTTTAAGTTTCTTTGTAACTATTATAAATTTATAAAATGTAAGACAAATAACAAAAAGTATAATAAATATTTCATTTTAGTAATATTTTTTTAATATAACAGCATTTAATTTGGTTTATTTGCCATAATAAATTCTATGTTTGGTTTAATCTCATTAGCTGTATCTACGCGCATTATTGTACCAATATTTAAATCAGATAACCTACTTCTTATTTTAGATATAATTTTCGAAGTAAAACGTTTCAAACCAGGTTATTTCTTTAAATTTCCTTATAAAAAGTAATTTCAATAATAACTTCAATTTATGAACCACTGTTTCTTCAAATACATACATATGACCAAATGAATCTTATGAGAGCGCAATGTAAATAATTACCCAACAACCCTTCTACCAGCCGCCAATCGTAGAATTTCCAACGACTTGAGGTTTTCTACAGGGTTGCCAGGCTCGATATACTGTAGTAATTATAAAAAATGTCTTCAATATATTTGAAATTTTCTTAAAATAACTCAAATTCAGAATCGAATGCTATTATTTACAAATATATAAAGTAGTTTTAATAGTTTGATTTCAGTTTTGATATTTTATGTTATGAAAAAGTATAATTGAAAACTTAGAGGTGTACAAAACTACATATGTATGCGTATGGAGTAATGGCAACATTGTTCGTATGAAAACGAGAACAAAACGCTTGCCGCTCGTAGCGAAGTGAGAAGATGCTTCTGCCATTAGCGTTTGTATTATATTTGTGTGCTTAGCCACTCTCAATCAATAATGCCATACTGCGCAAATATATTTTTATTTGATGATTTCTTACATTTTTGAAAATATGTGTTCCCGTCTATAGCGCATATTATTATTTTAATACATTTCCAGAGGCAACTTACATTTTTAAAATTTAACAAAACAATTATCGAAAAAACCCTCAATTCTTTGAATATTTTGATAAAACAGCCAAACTGAAAATACCACAAATCATATATATTTTTACATATGTATAAGCATTTTCATTAAATGGATATGCAATATGTTTGAACACAATATATATAATGGTAACAATTATCTTTCCTTTTTTATTGCTGCAGATATGCATATGTACGTATAAAAGCCCACAACTTGAGATAAGTTTTCCCAATTGTAACTAAAACGAATTTTTACAACTGGCATCACTACCATTAACTGATCTATCACACGTACAGTGGTGTGAGCAAAACAGGAATAACTATAGGTGTTGGGAAGTTTTAAAATGTGCTGTTTTCTTATTAAATTAAATTAAATTGTTTTTAGATACAAGTATAACTTATATATTTTTTCCTAACAGTGATTAGAATTCCCCACAATGCAAAGGTGAATAAAAACAAATTTTAATAAGAAACTCTAAACCCTGCAAATTATGTTTACCTCTTTTTGTTCACACAACTGTACAATTCCGATATGAAGTAAACTTCCGCTCTTTAATTTGTGTACAATGTCAGTATTGCCGCAACCACTCTGCGATGAACATTAAGTTACGGAGGAATGTAATTGTTTTTTTTTCGCAACTTGTTATGCCCTTCTCTCCGTAAACTGATATTCCCCTCCTAGCCCCCTTGCGCACTTTGCTAATTTTGCGGGCTGAAAATATGCCCATCCCTGGTGCAATGAACCAAACAAACAATCATGTTTGTTTGCTAACTCATCTTTTACATTGTGGCACTTATAACTACCCAATGTAAGCACACACTAAGTAAACTTTATTTTATCAATATGACCACAGTTGCAAATTTATCATCGTAATGAAAACAATACGATATAACACAATAGAATAAACTTACCTAATGAAACTAAAGAGCGATAAACCGAAATAACACCTGACTTAAACAAACCGTTATATGTTGTAAATAGGCACAATTCAAAATGTTACACTTTATGTGATACACTAACGAACCAATTTGATAAAACACTTGGAGACAACTAAGAATGTAACTCTTTAGTTGAGTCGAAAGAAGTCATTCTGAAAACAAAGAGAGAGTCATGACGGTTTTTTTAACGAAAGACTAGACAAATCACTGAACGATTTTTACAGTGGGTAGAGATGACCACTGCACATTATTTTCTTGCAAAAAACTAAAATTTGAAAATTTTAAGTTGATACATTTTAACGTAACAAGTGCGATATATGTACCTTTATTATCAATACTCATTTAACGTTAGTTTTATTGGTGTTTTAAAAAATAGCTTTGATACAAACCGTGGTAAATTTCAAACTTTTATTTTTTTATTTTTGGCCTATGAAATCGACCAGTATGCGTTGGTACTTTCACAACCGCGCACGAATTATACGTTGGGTCGCGGTGAACGGGTTTAAAAAAAAAAGTCAAAGAAATCAAATTGAACTACAACGAGGCGACGTTGATGGTGATCAAGAACAGACTGCTTTATTTTATTAAATTGACAAAAGATGAAGCTTATTCTAATTACAACTTGCTTATTAACAATATTAACTTGTTTTAACATACAGTAGCTCCAAGCGAAACTCGTACACCCCCTAAAATATGTGGTTTTACTTAAAATACGTGGAATTACTATTGCAATAAATGATAAGATATGTTTTATTTCATTAACGTATTGGGTAATTCATTAAATGACAAAAAAAATTTTTTTAATAATCTTTTAATTATAAAAATAAAAATACGTTATCTAATAAGTCTTCATTTTCAATGCAAAAGCCAAACTCGTACATTTTTAATTTAACAGGCAACACTGTTTCCAAGCACATCTAACTTCAAGTAATTTTTAAAGTGTTATTCGGGGAAGTCCCAAGTAACAAAGTTCATTGGAAAATTTTGAATATCGCGTCATTTATCAAAAAAGGATAATAAAAAAAGTGAAATGGGCAGACAAAGGGCACAAACCAGTCTTGAAGTGCGGGAACTAGTAATTCGTCATTACGAAAACCAAAAATCGCTTCGGGAAATATGTGAAATTGTAGATCGAAGCCGATCGACCGTTCAGTACATAATTAAACGGTACAAGAGAGATAAAACTGTGAAAAATAGATCGAAAATTGCAAATAACAAAATTTTCTCTGCTAGTGATGAACAGTATATTCTACGCCAAGTCAAAAAAGATCCATTTATAAGTGCACTGAAACTCGTAACAATCGCCGAAAATGATTTGGGGAAAAAGTGTTGCCCCCAAACCATTAGAAATTTACTGAATAAGGCTGATTATAACGGCAGAAGAGCAAGGCGAAAGCCTCTTATCAACGAACGTAATCAAAAAGCAAGACTACGATTTGCAAAAGGAACATCAATCAAAAGATTTCTCGTTTTGGAAAAACGTGCTATTCACAGATGAAAGCAAGTTTAATCTTTTCGGTTTAGACGGGAGACCCTATGTATGGATGAGGTCAAATGAGGCGCTCTTTACCAAAAATATGAAGCCCACAGTAAAGCACGGTGGCGCATCGGTAATGGTGTGGGGATCATTTTCTGCACGGGGACCTGGAGAATTGCATCTCATTGGGGGTATTACGAATCACACTATGTATCTGAACATTTTAAAAGAAAAATTGCCACTTTGTAAAGAAAAACTGGGCCTTGTCGAGGATTTGCATTTTTACCAGGACAATGACCCAAAGCATAAGGCTTATAATGTGCGGTCGTGGTTGCTTTATAATTGTCCGCATGTCATCGATACACCAGCCCAGAGTCCAGATTTAAACCCCATTGAGAACTTGTGGAGCTATCTCGATACGAAAGTGCACCAGCGTACAATAAGTTCAAAGGATGAGTTGAAACGGATCCTCCAGGATGAATGGCAAAAAATCGAACCTAGTTTTTGTGAAAAACTTGTTAAATGTATGCCAAATAGATTACAAATGGTTATCAAAAAAAAAGGAATGCATACAAAATATTAATATTAACATTACTTTTACTTTTATGTAATGTACGAGTTTCACTTTGGCATTGAATTACATGCTATTTTACTTTTTTACCTCACTTAAAGTGTATTTGAATTAAATTTAGTTTTGATTATTTTGTTTTTGTTACGTAGTAATATACTAATAAAATATGCAAAAGTTTTTTTGGAAGCGCTTATTTTATTTATGATTTTTGGGAATCTAATAAATTTTTTTGACTTGTACGAGTTTCGCTTGGAGCTACTGTATCATTGCTTAATAAGCATACTTTTATTATTTCCAATCATTCTTAGGAAATTTACTTGTTAAATTAATTTTTCATTACTTTATTTGTTTAAGCAAATTGCAAAAGCCAGAAATGGTGTTATGTTGCAATTTGCTTCAACAGTTCATCGTATTTGTCAAATGCATTGTCAGATGTTTTTACATACTGAGTCGTATACATATGTAACTCACGCGACACTTAAGAATTTTCGTCATTTTTTTACAGTTTTTAAAAATAAAAATAATTGAAAAAATTCCGTTCGCACTTCACAAAATCACAAACTTTATGAAAATTGGCGCAATTATTCGCACTTCAATTTTATATAAAGTTTGTA
>JAPZAG010001260.1:0-35836 GCA_027475135.1 Bactrocera correcta | reverse complement strand
TTAAAGAAGGTTTATTAACTTAAATATGTTAAACTAATGATTTAAGGCATTTCGATATCGATTGCTAAATGTGTATATACAACAAATTCGACCTTATACCTAAATATAAGATAACGTAATTCTTCCAAATGTACTGTCGTTATGCCGCCATGGATTTATATGAACTTCAATATGTTAAAGAAGGTTAATTAACTTAAATATGTTAAACTAATGATTTGAGGCATTTCGATATCGATTGCTAAATGTGTATATACAACAAAATCGACTTTATACCTAAATATAAGATCACAGAATTCTTCTAAATGCACTGCCGTTATACCGTTATGGTTTTATGTTAACTTCAGTTAGTTAAAGAAGGTTTATTAACTTAAATATATTAAACCAGTTATTTGAAGCATTTCGATATCGATTGCTTAATGAAAATCGACTTTAAACCTAAATATTAGATTACGGAATTCTTCCAAATGTACTGTCGTTATGCCGCCATGGCTTTATATGAACTTCAATATGTTAAAGAAGGTTTATTAACTTAAATATGTTAAACTAATGATTTGAGGCATTTCGATATCGATTGCTAAATGTGTATATACAAGAAAATCGACTTTATACTTAAATATAAGATTACGGAATTCTTCTACATGCACTGCCGTTATGCCGCCATGGCTTTATGTTAACTTCGGTGCGTTTAAGAAGCTTTATTAACTTAAATATGTTAAACTTATGATTTGAAGATTTTCGAAATCGATTGCTAAATGAGTATATACAAGAAAATCCACCTTATACCTAAATATATGATAACGGAATTCTTCAACATGCACTGCCGTTATGAAGCCATGGCTTTGTGTTAACTTCAGTGCGTTAAAGTAGGTTTGTTAACTTAAATATGTCAAACTAATGATGTGAAGCATTTCGATATCGATTGCTTAATCAGTATATACAAGAAAATCGACTTTATACCTAAATATAAGATTACGGAATTCTTCCAAATGCACTGCCGTTATACCGTTATGGTTTTATGTTAACTTCAGTTAGTTAAAGAAGGTTTATTAATTTAGAATGTTACACCAGTTATTAGAAGCATTTCGAAATCGATTGCTTAATGCATATATACAAGAAAATCGACTTTAAACCTAAATATTAGATTACGGAATTCTTCCAAATGTGCTGTCGTTATGCCGCCATGGCTTTATATGAACTTCAATATGTTAAAGAAGGTTTATTAACTTAAATATGTTAAACTAATGATTTGAGGCATTTCGATATCGATTGCTAAATGTGTATATACAAGAAAATCGACTTTATACTTAAATATAAGATTACGGAATTCTTCCAAATGCACTGCCGTTATACCGTTATGGTTTATGTTAACTTTAGTTAGTTAAAGAAGATTTATTAACTTAAATTTGTTAAACCAGTTATTTGAAGCATTTCGATATCGATTGCTTAATGCATATATACAAGAAAATTGACTTTATACCTAAATATAAGATAATTCGTTATCGATTGCTAGATGTGTATATACAACAAAATCGACTTTATACCTAAATATAAGATTACGGAATTCTTCTAAATGCTTTGCCGTTATGCAATTAAAACGTTTGTAGACTTCAGTAAGATAAAGAGGGTTAATTAACTTAAATATGTTAAACCAATGATTTGAAGCATTTCTATATCGATTGCTAAATGTGTATATACAGCAAAATCGACTTTATACCAAAATATAAGATTACGTAATTCTTCTAAATGCTTTCCCGTTATGCCGTTAAGGCGTTTGTAGACTTCATTAAGATAAAGAGTTTTAATTATCTTAAATATGTTAAACTAATGATTTGAAGCATTTCGATTTCGATTGCTAAATGAGTATATACAAGAAAATCGACTTTATACCTAAATATAAGATTACGTAATTCTTCTAAATGCCTTGCCGTTATGCCGTTAAGATGTTTGTAGACTTCAGTAAGATAAATAGGGTTAATTAACTTAAACATGTTAAACTAATGATTTGAAGCATTTCGATTTCGATTGCTAAATGAGTATATACAGGAAAAGCGACTTTATACCTAAATATAAGATTACGTAATTCTTCTAAATGCTTTGCCGTTATGCCGTTATGGCTTTATGTTAACTTCAGTAAGATAAAGGGGGTTAATTAACTTAAATATGTTAAACCAGTTATTTGAAGCATTTCGATATCGATTGCTTAATGCATATATACAAGAAAATTGACTTTATACCTAAATATAAGATTACGGAATTCTTCCAAATGTACCGTCGATATGCCACCATGGCTTTATATCAACTTCAATATGTTAAAGAAGGTTAATTAACTTAAATATGTTAAACTAATGATTTGAGGCATTTCGATATCGATTGCTAAATGTGTATATACAACAAAATCGACTTTATACCTAAATATAAGATTACAGAATTCTTCTAAATGCACTGCCGTTATGCCGTTATGGCTTTATGTTAACTTCAGTTCGTTAAAGAAGGTTTATTAAATTATATATGTTACACCAGTTATTAGAAGCATTTCGAAATCGATTGCTTAATGCATATATACAAGAAAATCGACTTTAAACCTAAATATAAGATTACGGAATTCTTCCAAATGTACTGTCGTTATGCCGCCATGGCTTTATATGAACTTCAATATGTTAAGGAAGGTTTATTAACTTAAATATGTTAAACTAATGATTTGAGGCATTTCGATATCGATTGCTAAATGTGCATATACAAGAAAATCGACCTTATACCTAAATATAAGATAACGTAATTCTTCCAAATGTACTGTCGTTATGCCGCCATGGATTTATATGAACTTCAATATGTTAAAGAAGGTTAATTAACTTAAATATGTTAAACTAATGATTTGAGGCATTTCGATATCGATTGCTAAATGTGTATATACAACAAAATCGACTTTATACCTGAATATAAGATCACAGAATTCTTCTAAATGCACTGCCGTTATACCGTTATGGTTTTATGTTAACTTCAGTTAGTTAAAGAAGGTTTATTAACTTAAATATGTTAAACCAGTTATTTGAAGCATTTCGAAATCGATTGCTTAATGCATATATAAAAGAAAATTGACTTTATACCTAAATATGAGATAACGTAATTCTTCTAAATGCTTTGCCGTTATGCCGTTAAGGCGTATGTAGACTTCAGTAAGATAAAGAGGGTTAGTTAACTTAAATATGTTAAACTAATGATTTGAGGCATTTCGATATCGATTGCTAAATGTGTATATAAACAAAATCGACTTTATACCTAACTATAAGATTACGTAATTCTTCTAAATGCTTTGCCGTTATGCCGTTAAAACGTTTGTAGACTTCAGTAAGATAAAGTGGGTTAATTAGCTTAAATATATTAAACTAATGATTTGAAGATTTTCGAAATCGATTGCTTAGTGCATGTATACAAGAAAATCTTCCTTACACCTAAATATAAGATAACGGAATTCTTCCAAATGTACTGTCGTTATGCCGCCATGGCTTTATATGAACTTCAATATGTTAAAGAAGGTTAATTAACTTAACTATGTTAAACCAGTTATTTGAAGCATTTCGATATCGATTGCTTAATGCATATATACAAGGAAATTGACTTTATACCTAAATATAAGATAACGTAATTCTTCTAAATGCTTTGCCGTTATGCCGTTAAGGCGTGTGTAGACTTCAGTAATATAAAGAGGGTTAATTAACTTAAATATGTTAAAATAATGATTTGAGGCATTTCGATATCGATTGCTAAATGAGTATATACAAGAAAATCGACTTTATACCTAAATATAAGATTACGTAATTCTTCTAAATGCTTTGCCGTTATGCAATTAAGGTGTTTGTAGACTTCAAAAAGATAAAGAAGGTTAATTAACTTAAATATGTTAAACTAATGATTTGAGGCATTTCGATATCGATTGCTAAATGTGTATGTACAAGAAAATCGACTTTGTACCTAAATATATGATAACGGAATTCTTCTACGTGCACTGCCGTTATGCCGTTAAGGCGTTTGTAGACTTCAGTAAGATAAAGGGGGTTAATTAACTTAAATATGTTACACTAATGATTTGAGGCATTTCGATATCGATTGCTAAATGTGTAAATACAAGAAAATCGACTTAATACCTAAATATATGATAACGGAATTCTTCCAAATGCACTGCCGTTATGCCGTTAAGGCTTTTGTAGACTTTAGTAAGATAAAGAGGGTTAATTAGCTTACATATGTTAAACTAATGATTTGAAGCATTTCGTTATCGATTGCTTAGATGCATGTATACAAGAAAATCGACTTTAACCTAAATATAAGATTACGGAATTCTTCCAAATGTACTGTCGTTATGCCGCCATGGCTTTATATGAACTTCAATATGTTAAAGAAGGTTAATTAACTTAAATATGTTAAACCAATGATTTGAAGCATTTCGATATCGATTGCTAAATGTGTATATACAAGAAAATCGACTTTATACCTAAATATAAGATAACGTAATTCTTCTAAATGTTTGCCGTTATGCCGTTAAGGCGTTTGTAGACTTCAGTAAGATAAAGAGGGTTAATTAACTTAAATATGTTAAACTAATGATTTGAGGCATTTCGATATCGATTGCTAAATGAGTATATACAAGAAAATCGACTTTATACCTAAATATAAGATACGTAATTCTTCTAAATGCTTTGCCGTTATCAATTAAGGGTTTGTAGACTTCAGTAAGATAAAGAAGGTTAATTAACTTAAATATGTTAAACTAATGATTTGAGCATTTCGATATCGATTGCTAAATGTGTATGTACAAGAAAATCGACTTTATACCTAAATATATGATAACGGAATTCTTCTACATGCACTGCCGTTATGCCGTTAAGGCGTTTGTAGACTTCAGTAAGATAAAGGGGGTTAATTAACTTAAATATGTTAAACTAATGATTTGAGGCATTTCGATATCGATTGCTAAATGTGTAAATACAAGAAAATCGACTTAATACCTAAATATATGATAACGGAATTCTTCCAAATGCACTGCCGTTATGCCGTTAAGGCTTTTGTAGACTTTAGTAAGATAAAGAGGGTTAATTAGCTTACATATGTTAAACTAATGATTTGAAGCATTTCGTTATCGATTGCTAGATGTGTATATACAACAAAATCGACTTTATACCTAAATATAAGATTACGGAATTCTTCTAAATGCTTTGCCGTTATGCAATTAAAACGTTTGTAGACTTCAGTAAGATAAAGAGGGTTAATTAACTTAAATATGTTAAACCAATGATTTGAAGCATTTCTATATCGATTGCTAAATGTGTATATACAGCAAAATCGACTTTATACCTAAATATAAGATTACGTAATTCTTCTAAATAATTTGCCGTTATGCCGTTAAGGCGTTTGTAGACTTCAGTAAGATAAAGGGGGTTAATTACCTTAAATATGTTAAACTAATGACTTGAAGCATTTCGATTTCGATTTCTAAATGAGTATATGCAAGAAAATCGATTTTATACCTAAATATAAGATAACGTAATTCTTCTAAATGCTTTGCCGTTATTCAATTAAGGAGTTTGTAGACTTCAGTAAGATAAAGAGGGTTAATTAACTGAAATATGTTAAACTAATGATATCGATTGCTAAATGTGTATGTACAAGAAAATCCACTTTATACCTAAAATATATGATAACGGAATTCTTCTTCATGCACTGCCGTTATGCCGTTAAGGCGTTTGTAGACTTCAGTAAGATAAAGGGGGTTAATAAATTTAAATATGTTAAACTAATGATTTGAGGCATTCGATATCGATTGCTAAATGTGTATATACAAGAAAATCGACTTAATACCTAAATATAAGATTACGGAATTCTTCCAAATGCACTGCCGTTATGCCGTTAAGGCTTTTGTAGACTTTAGTAAGATAAAGAGGGTTAATTAGCTTACATATGTTAAACTAATGATTTGAAGCATTTCGTTATCGATTGATAGATGTGTATATACAACAAAATCGACTTTATACCTAAATATAAGATTACGTAATTCTTCTAAATGCTTTGCCGTTATGCAATTAAAACGTTTGTAGACTTTAGTAAGATAAAGAGGGTTAATTAACTTAAATATGTTAAACTAATGATTTGAGGCATTTCGATTTCGATTGCTAAATGAGTATATACAAGAAAATCGACTTTATACCTAAATATAAGATTACGTAATTCTTCTAAATGCTTTGCCGTTATGCCGTTAAGAGTTTGTAGACTTCAGTAAGATAAAGAGGGTTAATTAACTTAAATATGTTAAACTAATGATTTGAAGCATTTCGATTTCGATTGCTAAATGAGTATATACAAGAAAATCGACTTTATACCTAAATATAAGATTACGTAATTCTTCTAAATGCTTTGCCGTTATGCAATTAAAACGTTTGTAGACTTCAGTAAGATAAAGAGGGTTAATTAACTTAAATATGTTAAACTAATGATTTGAAGCATTTCATATCGATTGCTAAATGTGTATGTACAAGAAAATCCACTTTATACCTAAATATATGATAACGGAATTCTTCTTCATGCACTGCCGTTATGCCGTTAAGGCGTTTGTAGACTTCAGTAAGATAAAGGGGGTTAATAAATTTAAATATGTTAAACTAATGATTTGAGGCATTTCGATATCGATTGCTAAATGTGTATATACAAGAAAATCGACTTAATACCTAAATATAAGATTACGGAATTCTTCCAAATGCACTGCCGTTATGCCGTTAAGGCTTTTGTAGACTTTAGTAAGATAAAGAGGGTTAATTAGCTTACATATGTTAAACTAATGATTTGAAGCATTTCGTTATCGATTGATAGATGTGTATATACAACAAAATCGACTTTATACCTAAATATAAGATTACATAATTCTTCTAAATGCTTTGCCGTTATGCAATTAAAACGTTTGTAGACTTTAGTAAGATAAAGGGGGTTAATTAGCTTAAGTATGTTAAACTAATGATTTGAAGCAATTCGATATCGATTGCTAAATGTGTATATACAACAAAATCGACTTTATACCTAAATATAAGATTACGTAATTCTTCTAAATGCTTTGCCGTTATGCCTTTAAAACGTTTGTAGACTTCAGTAAGATAAAGAGGGTTAATTAACTTAAATATGTTAAACTAATGATTTGAAGCATTTCTATATCGATTGCTAAATGAGTATATACAAGAAAATCGACTTTATACCTAAATATAAGATTACGTAATTCTTCTAAATGCTTTGCCGTTATGCCGTTAAGGCGTTTGTAGACTTCATTAAGATAAAGAGTTTTAATTATCTTAAATATGTTAAACTAATGATTTGAAGCATTTCGATTTCGATTGCTAAGTGAGTATATACAAGAAAATCGACTTTATACCTAAATATAAGATTACGTAATTCTTCTAAATGCTTTGCCGTTATGCAATTAAGGCGTTTGTAGACTTCAGCAAGATAAAGAGGGTTAATTAACTTAAATATGTTAAATTAATGATTAGAGGCATTTCGATATCGATTGCTAAATGTGTATGTACAAGAAAATCGACTTTATACCTAAATATAAGATTACGTAATTCTTCTAAATGCTTTGCCGTTCTGCCGTTAAAACGTTTGTAGACTTCAGTAAGATAAAGAGGGTTAATTAACTTAAATATGTTAAACTAATGATTTGAAGCATTTCTATATCGATTGCTAAATGAGTATATACAAGAAAATCGACTTTATACCTAAATATAAGATAACGTATTTCTTCTAAATGCTTTGCCGTTATGCCGTTAAGATGTTTGTAGACTTCAGTAAGATAAATAGGGTTAATTAACTTAAACATGTTAAACTAATGATTTGAAGCATTTCGATTTCGATTGCTAAATGAGTATATACAAGAAAAGCGACTTTATACCTAAATATAAGATTACGTAATTCTTCTAAATGCTTTGCCGTTATGCCGTTAAAACGTTTGTAGACTTCAGTTAGATAAAGAGGGTTGATTAACTTAAATATGCTAAACTAATGATTTGAAGCATTTCTATATCGATTGCTAAATGAGTATATACAAGAAAAGCGACTTTATACCTAAATATAAGATTACGTAATTCTTCTAAATGCTTTGCCGTTATGCCGTTAAGAACGTTTGTAGACTTCAGTTAGATAAAGAGGGTTAATTACCTTAAATATGTTAAACTAATGATTTGAAGCATTTCTATATCGATTGCTAAATGAGTATATACAAGAAAAGCGACTTTATACCTAAATATAAGATTACGTAATTCTTCTAAATGCTTTGCCGTTATGCCGTTAAAACGTTTGTAGACTTCAGTAAGATAAAGAGGGTTAATTACCTTAAATATATTAAACTAATGATTTGAAGCATTTCTATATCGATTGCTAAATGAGTATATACAAGAAAATCGACTTTATACCTAAATATAAGATTACGTAATTCTTCTAAATGCTTTGCCGTTATGCCGTTAAGGCGTTTGTAGACTTCATTAAGATAAAGAGGTTTTAATTATCTTAAATATGTTAAACTAATGATTTGAAGCATTTCGATTTCGATTGCTAAATGAGTATATACAAGAAAATCGACTTTATACCTAAATATAAGATTACGTAATTCTTCTAAATGCTTTGCCGTTATGCAATTAAGGCGTTTGTAGACTTCAGCAAGATAAAGAGGGTTAATTAACTTAAATATGTTAAACTAATGATTTGAAGCATTTCTATATCGATTGCTAAATGAGTATATACAAGAAAATCGACTTTATACCTAAATATAAGATAACGTATTTCTTCTAAATGCTTTGCCGTTATGCCGTTAAGATGTTTGTAGACTTCAGTAAGATAAATAGGGTTATTAACTTAAACATGTTAAACTAATGATTTGAAGCATTTCGATTTCGATTGCTAAATGAGTATATACAAGAAAATCGACTTTATACCTAAATATAAGATTACGTAATTCTTCTAAATGCTTTGCCGTTATGCCGTTAAAACGTTTGTAGACTTCAGTTAGATAAAGAGGGTTAATTAACTTAAACATGTTAAACTAATGATTTGAGGCATTTCGATTTCGATTGCTAAATGAGTATATACAAGAAAATCGACTTTATACCTAAATATAAGATTACGTAATTCTTCTAAATGCTTTGCCGTTATGCCGTTAAAACGTTTGTAGACTTCAGTAAGATAAAGAGGGTTAATTAACTTAAATATGTTAAACTAATGATTTGAAGCATTTCTATATCGATTGCTAAATGAGTATATACAAGAAAATCGACTTTATACCTAAATATAAGATTACGTATTTCTTCTAAATGCTTTGCCGTTATGCCGTTAAGATGTTTGTAGACTTCAGTAAGATAAATAGGGTTAATTAACTTAAACATGTTAAACTAATGATTTGAAGCATTTCGATTTCGATTGCTAAATGAGTATATACAAGAAAATCGACTTTATACCTAAATATAAGATTACGTAATTCTTCTAAATGCTTTGCCGTTATGCCGTTAAAACGTTTGTAGACTTCAGTTAGATAAAGAGGGTTAATTAACTTAAATATGTTAAACTAATGATTTGAAGCATTTCTATATCGATTGCTAAATGAGTATATACAAGAAAAGCGACTTTATACCTAAATATAAGATTACGTAATTCTTCTAAATGCTTTGCCGTTATGCCGTTAAAACGTTTGTAGACTTCAGTTAGATAAAGAGGGTTGATTAACTTAAATATGCTAAACTAATTATTTGAAGCATTTCTATATCGATTGCTAAATGAGTATATACAAGAAAAGCGACTTTATACCTAAATATAAGATTACGTAATTCTTCTAAATGCTTTGCCGTTATGCCGTTAAAACGTTTGTAGACTTCAGTAAGATAAAGAGGGTTAATTAACTTAAATATATTAAACTAATTATTTGAAGCATTTCTATATCGATTGCTAAATGAGTATATACAAGAAAATCGACTTTATACCTAAATATAAGATTACGTAATTCTTCTAAATGCTTTGCCGTTATGCCGTTAAAACGTTTGTAGACTTCAGTTAGATAAAGAGGGTTGATTAACTTAAATATGCTAAACTAATTATTTGAAGCATTTCTATATCGATTGCTAAATGAGTATATACAAGAAAAGCGACTTTATACCTAAATATAAGATTACGTAATTCTTCTAAATGCTTTGCCGTTATGCCGTTAAAACGTTTGTAGACTTCAGTAAGATAAAGAGGGTTAATTAACTTAAATATGTTAAACTAATTATTTGAAGCATTTCTATATCGATTGCTAAATGAGTATATACAAGAAAATCGACTTTATACCTAAATATAAGATTACGTAATTCTTCTAAATGCTTTGCCGTTATGCAATTAAGGCGTTTGTAGACTTCGGTAAGATAAAGTGGATTAATTAACTTAAATATGTTAAACTAATGATTCGAGGCATTTCGATATCGATTGCTAAATGTGTATGTACAAGAAAATCGACTATATACCTAAATATAAGATTACGTAATTCTTCTAAATGCTTTGCCGTTATGCCGTTAAGATGTTTGTAGACGTCAATAAGATAAAGAGGGTTAATTAACTTAAACATGTTAAACTAATGATTTGAAGCATTTCGATATCGATTGCTAAATGTGTATATACAAGAAAATCGACTTTATACCTAAATATAAGATTACGTAATTCTTCTATATGCTTTGCCGTTATGCAATTAAGGCGTTTGCAGACTTCAGTTAGATAAAGAGGGTTAATTAACTTAAACATGTTAAACTAATGATTTGAGGCATTTCGATTTCGATTGCTAAATGAGTATATACAAGAAAATCGACTTTATACCTAAATATAAGATTACGTAATTCTTCTAAATGCTTTGCCGTTATGCCGTTAAAACGTTTGTAGACTTCAGTTAGATAAAGAGGGTTAATTAACTTAATTATGTTAAACTAATGATTTGAAGCATTTCGATTTCGATTGCTAAATGAGTAAATACAAGAAAAGCGACTTTATACCTAAATATAAGATAACGTATTTCTTCTAAATGCTTTGCCGTTATGCCGTTAAGATGTTTGTAGACTTCAGTAAGATAAATAGGGTTAATTAACTTAAACATGTTAAACTAATGATTTGAGGCATTTCGATTTCGATTGCTAAATGAGTATATACAAGAAAATCGACTTTATACCTAAATATAAGATTACGTAATTCTTCTAAATGCTTTGCCGTTATGCCGTTAAAACGTTTGTAGACTTCAGTTAGATAAAGAGGGTTAATTAACTTAATTATGTTAAACTAATGATTTGAAGCATTTCTATATCGATTGCTAAATGAGTATATACAAGAAAAGCGACTATATACCTAAATATAAGATTACGTATTTCTTCTAAATGCTTTGCCGTTATGCCGTTAAGATGTTTGTAGACTTCAGTAAGATAAATAGGGTTAATTAACTTAAACATGTTAAACTAATGATTTGAAGCATTTCGATTTCGATTGCTAAATGAGTATATACAAGAAAAGCGACTTTATACCTAAATATAAGATTACGTAATTCTTCTAAATGCTTTGCCGTTATGCCGTTAAAACGTTTGTAGACTTCAATTAGATAAAGAGGGTTAATTAACTTAAATATGCTAAACTAATGATTTGAAGCATTTCTATATCGATGGCTAAATGAGTATATACAAGAAAAGCGACTTTATACCTAAATATAAGATTACGTAATTCTTCTAAATGCTTTGCCGTTATGCCGTTAAAACGTTTGTAGACTTCAGTTAGATAAAGAGGGTTAATTAACTTAAATATGTTAAACTAATGATTTGAAGCATTTCTATATCGATTGCTAAATTAGTATATACAAGAAAAGCGACTTTATACCTAAATATAAGATTACGTAATTCTTCTAAATGCTTTGCCGTTATGCCGTTAAAACGTTTGTAGACTTCAGTAAGATAAAGAAGGTTAATTAACTTAAATATATTAAACTAATGATTTGAAGCATTTCTATATCGATTGCTAAATGAGTATATACAAGAAAATCGACTTTATACCTAAATATAAGATTACGTAATTCTTCTAAATGCTTTGCCGTTATGCAATTAAGGCGTTTGTAGACTTCGGTAAGATAAAGTGGGTTAATTAACTTAAATATGTTAAACTAATGATTCGAGGCATTTCGATATCGATTGCTAAATGTGTATGTACAAGAAAATCGACTATATACCTAAATATAAGATTACGTAATTCTTCTAAATGCTTTGCCGTTATGCCGTTAAAACGTTTGTAGACTTCAGTAAGATAAAAAGGGTTAATTATTTTAAATATGTTAAACTAATAATTTGAAGCATTTCGATATCGATTGCTAATTGTGTATATACAACAAAATCGACTTTATACCTAAATATAAGATTACGTATTTCTTCTAAATGCTTTGCCGTTATGCCGTTAAGATGTTTGTAGACGTCAGTAAGATAAATAGGGTTAATTAACTTAAATATGTTAAACTAATGATTCGAGGCATTTCGATATCGATTGCTAAATGTGTATGTACAAGAAAATCGACTATATACCTAAATATAAGATTACGTAATTCTTCTAAATGCTTTGCCGTTATGCCGTTAAAACGTTTGTAGACTTCAGTAAGATAAAAAGGGTTAATTATTTTAAATATGTTAAACTAATAATTTGAAGCATTTCGATATCGATTGCTAATTGTGTATATACAACAAAATCGACTTTATACCTAAATATAAGATTACGTATTTCTTCTAAATGCTTTGCCGTTATGCCGTTAAGATGTTTGTAGACGTCAGTAAGATAAATAGGGTTAATTAACTTAAACATGTTAAACTAATGATTTGAAGCATTTCGATTTCGATTGCTAAATGAGTATATACAAGAAAAGCGACTTTATACCTAAATATAAGATTACGTAATTCTTCTAAATGCTTTGCCGTTATGCCGTTAATGCGTTTGTAGACTTCAGTAAGATAAAGGGGGTTAATTAATTTAAATATGTTAAACTAATGATTTGAGGCATTTCGATATCGATTGCTAAATGTGTATATACAAGAAAATCGACTTAATACCTAAATATAAGATTACGGAATTCTTCCAAATGCACTGCCGTTATGCCGTTAAGGCTTTTGTAGACTTTAGTACGATAAAGAGGGTTAATTATCGTAAATATGTTAAACTAATGATTTGAAGCATTCCGATTTCGATTGCTAAATGTGTATTTACAAGAAAATCGACTTTATACCTAAATATAAGATTACGGAATTCTTCCAAATGCACTGCCGTTATACCCTTATGGCTTTATGTTAACTTCAGTTCGTTAAAGAAGGTTTGTTAACTTAAATATGTTAAACCAGTTATTTGAAGCATTTCCATATCGATTGCTTAATGCATATATACAAGAAAATCGAATTTATACCTAAATATAAGCTTACGGAATTCTTCTAAATGCACTGCCGTCATGCCGCCATGGCTTTATGTTAACTTCGGTGCGTTTAAGAAGCTTTATTAACTTAAATATGTTAAACTTATGATTTGAAGATTTTCGATTTCGATTGCTAAATGAGTATATACAAGAAAATCGACTTTATACCTAAATATATGATAACGGAATTCTTCTACATGCACTGCCGTTATGCCGCCATGGCTTTGTGTTAACTTCAGTGCGTTAAAGTAGGTTTGTTAACTTAAATTTGTTAAACTACTGATTTGAAGCATTTCGATTTCGATTGCTAAATGAGTATATACAAGAAAATGGACTTTATACCTAAATATAAGATTACGGAATTCTTCTAAATGCTTTGCCGTTATGCCGTTAAGGCGTTTGTAGACTTCAGTAAGATAAAGAAGGTTAATTAACTTAAATATGTTAAACTAATGATTTGAGGCATTTCGATATCGATTGCTAAATGTGTATATACAACAAAAACGACTTTATACCTAATATAAGATTACGGAATTCTTCCAAATGCACTGCCGTTATACCGTTATGGTTTTATGTTAACTTCAGTTAGTTAAAGAAGCTTTAATAACTTAAATATGTTAAACCAGTTATTTGAAGCATTTCGATATCGATTGCTTAATGCATATATACAAGAAAATCGACTTTATACCTAAATATAAGATTACGGAATTCTTCCAAATGTACCGTCGTTATGCCACCATGGCTTTATATCAACTTCAATATGTTAAAGAAGGTTAATTAACTTAAATATGTTAAACTAATGATTTGAGGCATTTCGATATCGATTGCTAAATGTGTATGTACAACAAAATCGACTTTATACCTAAATATAAGATTACGGAATTCCCTTTAAGGCACTGCCGTTATGCCGTTATGGCTTTATTTTAACTTCAGTTCGTTAAAGAAGGTTTATTAACTTAGATATGTTACACCAGTTATTAGAAGCATTTCAAAATCGATTGCTTAAAGCATATATACAAGAAAATCGACTTTATACCTAAATATAAGATTACGGAATTCTTCTAAATGCTTTGCCGTTATGCCGTTGAAACGTTTGTAGACTTCAGTTAGATAAAGAGGGTTAATTAACTTAAATATGTTAAACTAATGATTTGAAGCATTTCTATATCGATTGCTAAATGAGTATATACAAGAAAATCGACTTTATACCTAAATATAAGATTACGGAATTCTTCCAAATGCACAGCCGTTATGCCGTTAAGGCTTTTGTAGACTTCAGTAAGATAAATAGGGTTAATTAACTTAAACATGTTAAACTAATGATTTGAAGCATTTCGATTTCGATTGCTAAATGAGTATATACAAGAAAAGCGACTTTATACCTAAATATAAAATTACGTAATTCTTCTAAATGCTTTGCCGTTATGCCGTTAAAACGTTTGTAGACTTCAGTTAGATAAAGAGGGTTAATTAACCTTAACATGTTAAACTAATGATTTGAAGCATTTCGATTTCGATTGCTAAATGAGTATATACAAGAAAAGCGACTTTATACCTAAATATAAGATTACGTAATTCTTCTAAATGCTTTGCCGTTATGCCGTTAATGCGTTTGTAGACTTCAGTAAGATAAAGGGGGTTAATTAACTTAAATATGTTAAACTAATGATTTGAGGCATTTCGATATCGATTGCTAAATGTGTATTTACAAGAAAATCGACTTTATACCTAAATATAAGATTACGGAATTCTTCCAAATGCACTGCCGCTATATGGCTTTATGTTAACTTCAGTTAGTTAAAGAAGGTTTGTTAACTTAAATATGTTAAACCAGTTATTTGAAGCATTTCGATATCGATTGCTTAATATATATATACAAGAAAATCGACTTTATACCTAAATATAAGATTACGGAATTCTTCCAAATGTACTGTCGTTATGCCACCATGGCTTTATATCAAATTCAATACGTTAAAAAAGGTTAATTAACTTAAATATGTTAAACTTATGATTTGAAGCATTTAGATATCGATTGCTAAATGTGTATATACAACAAAATCGGCTTTATACCTAAATATAAGCTTACGGAATTCTTCTAAATGCACTGCCGTCATGCCGCCATGGCTTTATGTTAACTTCGGTGCGTTTAAGAAGCTTTATTAACTTAAATATGTTAAACTTATGATTTGAAGATTTTTGAAGTCGATTGCTAAATGAGTATATACAAGAAAAGCGACTTTATACCTAAATATAAGATTACGGAATTCTTCTAAATGCTTTGCCGTTATGCCGTTAAGGCGTTTGTAGACTTCAGTAAGATAGAGAGGGTTAATTAGCTTAAATATGTTAAACTAATGATTTGAAGCATTTCGATATCGATTGCTAAATGTGTATATACAAGAAAATTGACTTTATACCTAAATATAAGATTACGAAATTCTTCTAAATGCTTTGCCGTTATGCTGTTAAAACGTTTGTAGACTTCAGTGCATTAAAGTAGGTTTGTTAACTTAAATATGTTAAACTAATGATTTGAAGCATTTCGATTTTGTTTGCTAAATGAGTATATATAAGAAAATGGGCTTTATACCTAAATATAAGATAACGTAATTCTTCTAAATGCTTTGCCGTTATGCCGTTAAGGCGTTTGTAGACTTCAGTAAGATAGAGAGGGTTAATTAACTTAAATATATTAAACTAATGATTTGAGGCATTTCAATAGCGATTGCTAAATGTGTATATACAAGAAAATCGACTTTATACGTAAACATATGATAACGGAATTCTTCTACATGTACTGCCGTTATGCCGTTAAGGAGTTTGTATACTTCAGTAAGATAAAGGGGGTTAATTAACTTAAATATGTTAAACTAATGATTTTAGGTATTTCGATATCGATTTCTAAATGTGTATATACAAGAAAATCGACTTTATACCTAAATATAAGATTACGGAATTCTTCCAAATGCACTGCCGTTATACCGTTATGGTTTTATGTTAACTTCAGTTAGTTAAAGAAAGTTTAATAACTTAAATATGTTAAACCAGTTATTTGAAGCATTTCGATATCGATTGCTTAATGCATATATACAAGAAAATCGACTTTATACCTAAATATAAGATTACGGAATTCTTCCAAATGTACCGTCGTTATGCCACCATGGCTTTATATCAACTTCAATATGTTAAAGAAGGTTAATTAACTTAAATATGTTAAACTAATGATTTGAGGCATTTCGATATCGATTGCTTAATGTGTATATACAACAAAATCGACTTTATACCTAAATATAAGATTACGTAATTCTTCTAAATGCACTGCCGTTATGCCGTTATGGCTTTATTTTAACTTCAGTTCGTTAAAGAAGGTTTATTAACTTAGATATGTTACACCAGTTATTAGAAGCATTTCGAAATCGATTGCTTAATGCATATATACAAGAAAATCGACTTTATACCTTAATATAAGATTACGGAATTCTTCCAAATGCACGGCCGTTATGCCGTTAAGGCTTTTGTAGACTTTAGTAAGATAAAGAGGGTTAATTAGCTTAAATATGTTAAACTAATGATTTGAAGCATTTCGATATCGATTGATAGATGTGTATATACAACAAAATCGACTTTATACCTAAATAGAAGATTACATAATTCTTCTAAATGCTTTGCCGTTATGCCGTTAAAACGTTCAGTAAGATAAAGAGGGTTAATTAACTTAAAGAGGGTTAATTAACTTAAATATGTTTAACTAATGATTTGAAGCATTTCGATTTCGATTGCTAAATGAGTATTTACAAGAAAAGCGACTTTATACCTAAATATAAGATTACGGAATTCTTCCAAATGTACCGTCGTTATGCCACCATGGCTTTATATCAACTTCAATATGTTAAAGAAGGTTAATTAACTTAAATATGTTAAACTAATGATTTGAGGCATTTCGATATCGATTGCTTAATGTGTATATACAACAAAATCGACTTTATACCTAAATATACGCTTACGGAATCCTTCTAAATGTACTGCCGTTATGCCGTTTTGGCTTTATGTTAACTTCAGTTCGTTAAAGAAGGTTTATTAACTTAGATATGTTACACCAGTTATCAGAAGCATTTCAAAATCGATTACTTAATGCATATATACAAGAAAATCGACTTTATACCTAAATATAAGATTACAGAATTCTTCCAAATGCACAGCCGTTATGCCGTTAAGGCTTTTGTTGACTTTAGTAAGATAAAGAGGGTTAATTAGCTTAAATATGTTAAACTAATGATTTGAAGCATTTCGATATCAATTGCTAAATGTGTATATACAACAAAATCGACTTTATACCTAAATATAAGATTACGTAATTCTTCTAAATGCTTTGCCGTTATGCCGTTAAAATGTTCAGTAAGATAAAGAGGGTTAATTAACTTAAAGAGGGTTAATTAACTTAAATATGTTAAACTAATGATTTGAAGCATTTCTATATCGATTGCTAAATGAGTATATACAAGAAAATCGACTTTATACCTAAATATAAGATTACGTAATTCTTCTAAATGCTTTGCCGTTATGCCGTTAAGATGTTTGTAGACTTCAGTAAAATAAAGAGGGTTAATTAACTTAAATATGTTAAACTAATGATTTGAAGCATTTCGATTTCGATTGCTAAATGTGTAAATACAAGAAAAGCGACTTTATACCTAAATATAAGATTACGTAATTCTTCTAAATGCTTTGCCGTTATGCCGTTAAGGCGTTTGTAGACTTCAGTAAGATAAAGGGGGTTAATTAACTTAAATGTGTTAAACTAATGATTTGAGGCATTTCGATATCGATTGCTAAATGTGTATTTACAAGAAAATCGACTTTACACCTAAATATAAGATTACGGAATTCTTCCAAATGCACTGCCGTTATACCGTTATGGCTTTATGTTAACTTCAGTTAGTTAAAGAAGGTTTGTTAACTTAAATATGTTAAACCAGTTATTTGAAGCATTTCGATATCGATTGCTTAATGAATATATACAAGAAAATCGAATTTACACCTAAATAAAAGATTACGGAATTCTTCCAAATGTACTGCCGTTATGCCACCATGGCTTTATATCAACTTCAATACGTTAAAAAAGGTTAATTAACTTAAATATGTTAAACTTATGATTTGAAGCATTTAGATATCGATCGCTAAATGTGTATATACAACAAAATCGACTTTATACCTAAATATAAGCTTACGGAATTCTTCTTAATGCACTGCCGTTATGCCGCCATGGCTTTATGTTAACTTCGGTGCGTTTAAGAAGCTTTATTAACTTAAATATGTTAAACTTATGATTTGAAGATTTTCGATTTCGATTGCTAAATTAGTATATACAAGAAAATCGACTTTATACCTAAATATATGATAACGGAATTCTTCTACATGCACTGCCGTTATGCCGCCATGGCTTTGTGTTAACTTCAGTGCGTTAAAGTAGATTTGTTAACTTAAATTTGTTAAACTAATGATTTGAAGGGAAGAGGATGGAGTCATGTGTAGAAGTTCACGCAAGTGAGGAAAGTCCTCTGATCGCCATTCACTTGGGAGTGGCCAGAAACGATTCTTTTACATATGACTCAAGCAGCTCACGACTTCCGGTCTTTGACCAAGTATCCTCTGGGTAGCCTAAGAACATCCGTTTGAAG
Organism: Bactrocera correcta; assembly: GCA_027475135.1. Taxonomy (NCBI): domain Eukaryota; kingdom Metazoa; phylum Arthropoda; class Insecta; order Diptera; family Tephritidae; genus Bactrocera; species Bactrocera correcta. The sequence continues at coordinate 16,687 of JAPZAG010001260.1, read as the reverse complement.
GCGAGCTAAAGTGAGAAGGCGAAACACCCCTGCATAGGGTTGTGCGCTGGGTTTGGGACCCGCCACGTAAAAAAACACCCCCAATGAAAAAGAATAAACAGCCTCGGATGAGAGCCCCCAATTTTGATGACGACCATGGCAAACGAAATAAGGTCCCTTAATTGGGAAGGTGCCGCTGCCCAGCTGGTAGATGTCCTCGTAAAGATAAAGGCTGACATCACTGCCGTCCAAGAAATGCGATGGACGGGACAAGGACAGAGACAAGTAGGTCCTTGTGGCATTTACTACAGTGGCCATATAAAGGAGCGCAAGTTTGGTGTTGGATTCGTGGTGGGAGAGAGACTTCGTCGCCGAGTACTATCATTTACTCCTATGAATGAACGTCTAGCCACAATTCGCATCAAAGCGAGGTTCTTCAACATATCGCTGATTTGCGCCCACGCCCCGACGGAAGAGAAGGACGATGTGACTAAAGATGCCTTTTATGAGTGCTTGGAGCGCACTTATGAGAGATGCCCCCGCCACGATGTCAAAATCGTGCTTGGCGACTTTAACGCCAGGGTGGGCAAAGAAGGTATCTTTGGCACTACGGTCGGTAAATTCAGCCTCCACGAGGAAACATCCCCAAATGGGTTGAGGCTGATCGACTTCGCAGGGGCCCGAAATATGGTTATCTGTAGTACTAGATTCCAGCATAAGAAGATTCATCAAGCTACCTGGCAGTCTCCGGATCGAAAAACCACCAACCAGATCGATCATGTTGTGATAGACGGAAGACACGTCTCCAGTGTTTTAGATGTGCGTGCGCTCCGAGGTCCTAACATCGACTCGGACCACTATATTGTTGCAGCCAAAATTCGCACCCGCCTCTGTGCAGCAAAGAACGCACACCAACAAACACAAGGAAGGTTCGACGTCGAGAAACTGCAATCACAACAGACAGCCGAACGATTTTCTACTCGGCTTGCACTCCTGCTCTCTGAGAGTACTCGTCAACAACTCGGTATAAGGGAACTGTGGGATGGCATCTCAAACTCCTTACGTACAGCTGCAACCGAAACCATTGGTTTTCGGAAAGTGCAAAAGAACAGCTGGTACGACGAGGAGTGCCGTGTCGCAGCGGAGAGAAAACAGGCTGCCTACCTTGCAACGTTACGATCGACCACAACACGTGCGGGATGGGATAGATACCGAGAGTTGAAGAGGAAAGCAAGACGCATTTGTAGACAGAAAAAGAAAGAGGCCGAAATGCGTGAGTTCGAAGAGCTTGATAAGCTGGCCGACAGGGGTAATGCTCGAAAATTCTACGAAAAGATGCGGCGGCTTACAGAAGGTTTCAAGACCGGAGCATACTCTTGTAGAACCCCCCAAGGTGATCTAGCCACCGATGCCCAGAGCATACTTAAATTATGGAGGGAACACTTCTCCAGCCTGCTGAATGGCAGTGAACGCACAACACCAGGAGAAAGCGAACCCGATACCCCAATCGATGACGATGGAGCAGACGTTCCATTGCCCGACCATGAAGAAGTTCGAATAGTAATTGCCCGCCTGAAAAACAACAAAGCGGCAGGGGCCGATGGATTGCCGGCCGAGCTATTCAAACACGGCGGCGAAGAGCTGATAAGGTGCATGCATCAGCTTCTTTGCAAATTATGGTCGGACGAAAGTATGCCCAACGATTGGAAATTAAGTGTGCTATGCCCAATCCATAAAAAAGGAGACCCCACAGTCTGCGCCAACTACCGTGGGATTAGCCTCCTCAACATCGCATATAAGGTTCTGTCGAGCGTATTGTGTGAAAGATTAAAGCCCACCGTCAACAAACTGATTGGACCTTATCAGTGTGGCTTTAGACCTGGTAAATCAACAACCGACCAGATATTCACGATGCGCCAAATCTTGGAAAAGACCCGTGAAAGGAGAATCGACACACACCACCTCTTCGTCGATTTCAAAGCTGCTTTCGACAGCACGTAAAGGAGCTGCCTCTATGCCGCGATGTCTGAATTTGGTATCCCTGCAAAACTAATACGGCTGTGTAAACTAACGCTGAGCAACACTCAAAGCTCCGTCAGAATCGGGAAGGACCTCTCCGAGCCGTTCGATACCAAACGAGGTTTCAGACAAGGCGACTCCCTATCGTGCGACTTTTTCAATCTTCTTCTGGAGAAAATTATTCGAGCTGCAGAACTGAATCGAGCAGGTACAATCTTTTATAAGAGTGTACAGCTACTAGCGTATGCCGATGATATTGATATAATCGGCCTCAACACCCGCGCCGTTAGTTCTGCTTTCTCCAGACTTAACAAGGAAGCAACACAAGTGGGTCTGGCAGTGAACGAGGGCAAGACGAAATATCTCCTGTCATCAAACAAACAGTCGTCGCACTCGCGACTTGGCTCCCACGTCACTGTTGACAGTCATAACTTTGAAGTTGTAGATAATTTCGTCTATCTTGGAACCAGCTTAAACACCACCAACAATGTCAGCCTGGAAATCCAACGCAGGATTACTCTTGCCAACAGGTGCTACTTCGGACTGAGTAGGCAATTGAAAAGTAAAGTCCTCTCTCGACGAACAAAAACCAAACTCTATAAGTCACTCATAATTCCCGTCCTGCTATACGGTGCAGAGGCCTGGACGATGACAACAAGCGATGAGTCGAACTTAAGAGTTTTCGAAAGAAAGGTTCTGCGAAACATTTATGGTCCTTTGCGCGTTGGCCACGGCGAATATCGCATTCGATGAAACGATGAGCTGTACGAGATATACGACGACATTGACATAGTTCAGCGAATTAAAAGACAGCGGCTACGCTGGCTAGCTCATGTTGTGCGGATGGATGAAAACACTCCAGCTCTGAAAGTATTCGACGCAGTACCCGCCGCAGGAAGCAGAGGAAGAGGAAGACCTCCACTCCGTTGGAAGGACCAAGTGGAGAAGGACCTGGCTTCGCTTGGAATATCCAATTGGCGCCACGTAGCGAAGAGAAGAAACGAGTGGCGCGCTGTTATTGACTCGGCTATAATCGCGTAAGCGGTGCCTACGCCAGTAAAGAAGAAGAAGAATGATTTGAAGCATTTCGATTTCGATTGCTAAATGAGTACATACAAGAAAACGGACTTTATACCTAAATATAAGATTTCGGAATTCTTCTAAATGTACTGTCGTTATGCCGTTAAGGCGTTTGTAGACTTCAGTAAGATAAAGGGGGTTAATTAACTTAAATATGTTAAACTAATGATTTGAGGCATTTCGATATCGATTGCTAAATGTTTATATACAACAAAATCGACTTTATACCTAAATATACGCTTACGGAATCCTTCTAAATGTACTGCCGTTATGCCGTTTTGGCTTTATGTTAACTTCAGTTCGTTAAAGAAGGTTTATTAACTTAGATGTGTTACACCAGTTATTGGAAGCATTTCGAAATCGATTGCTTAATGCATATATACAAGAAAATCGACTTTATACCTAAATATAAGATTACGGAATTCTTCCAAATGTACTGTCGTTATGCCGCCATGGCTTTATATGAACTTCAATATGTTAAAGAAGGTTAATTAACTTAAATATGTTAAACTAATGATTTGAGGCATTTCGATATCGATTGCTAAATGTTTATATACAACAAAATCGACTTTATACCTAAATATACGCTTACGGAATCCTTCTAAATGTACTGCCGTTATGCCGTTTTGGCTTTATGTTAACTTCAGTTCGTTAAAGAAGGTTTATTAACTTAGATGTGTTACACCAGTTATTGGAAGCATTTCGAAATCGATTGCTTAATGCATATATACAAGAAAATCGACTTTATACCTAAATATAAGATTACGGAATTCTTCCAAATGTACTGTCGTTATGCCGCCATGGCTTTATATGAACTTCAATATGTTAAAGAAGGTTAATTAACTTAAATATGTTAAACTAATGATTTGAGGCATTTCGATATCGATTGCTAAATGTTTATATACAACAAAATCGACTTTATACCTAAATATACGCTTACGGAATCCTTCTAAATGTACTGCCGTTATGCCGTTTTGGCTTTATGTTAACTTCAGTTCGTTAAAGAAGGTTTATTAACTTAGATGTGTTACACCAGTTATTGGAAGCATTTCGATATCGATTGCTAAATGTGTATATACAAGGAAATCGACTTTATACCTAAATATAAGATTACGGTATTCTTCCAAATGCACTGCCGTTATACCGTTATGGTTTTATGTTAACTTCAGTTAGTTAAAGAAGGTTTATTAACTTAAATATGTTAAACCAGTTATTTGAAGCATTTCGATATCGATTGCTTAATGCATATATACAAGAAAATTGACTTTATACCTAAATATAAGATAACGTAATTCTTCTAAATGCTTTGCCGTTATGCCGTTAAGGCGTTTGTAGACTTCAGTAAGATAAAGAGGGTTAATTAACTTAAATATGTTAATCTAATGATTTGAGGCATTTCGATATCGAGTGCTAAATGAGTATATACAAGAAAATCGACTTTATACCTAAATATAAGATTACGTAATTCTTCTAAATGCTTTGCCGTTATGCAATTAAGGCGTTTGTACACTTCAAAAAGATAAAGAGGGTTAATTAACTTAAATATGTTAAACTAATGATTTGAGGCATTTCGATATCAATTGCTAAATGTGTATATACAAGAAAATCGACCTTATACCTAAATATAAGATTACGGAATTCTTCCAAATGTACTGTCGTTATGCCGCCATGGCTTTATATGAACTTCAATATGTTAAAGAAGGTTAATTAACTTAAATATGTTAAACTAATGATTTGAGGCATTGCTAAATGTTTATATACAACAAAATCGACTTTATACCTAAATATATGATAACGGAATTCTTCTACATGCACTGCCGTTATGCCGTTAAGGCGTTTGTAGACTTCAGTAAGATAAAGGGGGTTAATTAATTAAAATATGTTAAACTAATGATTTGAGGCATTTCGATATCGATTGCTAAATGTGTATATACAAGAAAATCGACTTAATACCTAATATATGATAACGGAATTCTTCCAAATGAAGTGCCGTTATGCCGTTAAGGCTTTTGTAGACTTTAGTAAGATAAAGAGGGTTTATTAGCTTAAATATGTTAAACTAATGATTTGAAGCATTTCGATATCGATTGCTAAATGTGTATATACAACAAAATCGACTTTATACCTAAATATAAGCTTACGTAATTCTTCTAAATGCTTTGCCGTTATGCCGTTAAAACGTTCAGTAAGATAAAAAGGGTTAATTAACTTAAAGAGGATTAATTAACTTAAATATGTTAAACTAATGATTCGAAGCATTTCTATATCGATTGCTAAATGAGTATATACAAGAAAATCGACTTTATACCTAAGTATAGGATTACGGAATTCTTCTAAATGCTTTGCCGTTATGCCGTTAAGATGTTTGTAGACTTCAGTTAAATAAAGAGGGTTAATTAACTTAAATATGTTAAACCAATGATTTGAAGATTTTCGAAATCGATTGCTAAATGAGTATATACAAGAAAAGCGACTTTATACCTAAATATAAGATTACGTAATTCTTCTAAATGCTTTGCCGTTATGCCGTTAAGGCGTTTGTAGACTTCAGTAAGATAAAGAGGGTTAATTATCGTAAATATGTTAAACTAATGATTTGAAGCATTTCGATTTCGATTGCTAAATGTGTATGTACAAGAAAATCGACTTTATACCTAAACATATGATAACGGAATTCTTCCAAATGAACTGCCGTTATGCCGTTAAGGCGTTTGTAGACTTCAGTAAGATAAAGAGGGTTAATTAACTTAAATATGTTAAACTAATGATTTGAGGCATTTCGATATCGATTGCTAAATGTGTATGTACAAGAAAATCGACTTTATGCCTAAACATATGATAACGGAATTCTTCCAAATGAACTGCCGTTATGCCGTTAAGGCGTTTGTAGACTTCAGTAAGATAAAGGGGGTTAATTAACTTAAATATGTTAAACTAATGATTTGAGGCATTTCGATATCGATTGCTAAATGTGTATATACAACAAAATCGACTTTATACCTAAATATAAGATTACAGAATTCTTCTAAATGCACTGCCGTTATGCCGTTATGGCTTTATGTTAACTTCAGTTCGTTAAAGAAGGTTTATTAAATTATATATGTTACACCAGTTATTAGAAGCATTTCGAAATCGATTGCTTAATGCATATATACAAGAAAATCGACTTTAAACCTAAATATTAGATTACGGAATTCTTCCAAATGCACTGCCGTTATACCGTTATGGTTTTATGTTAACTTCAGTTAGTTAAAGAAGGTTTATTAACTTAGATATGTTACACCAGTAATTAGAAGCATTTCGAAATCGATTGCTTAATGCATATATACAAGAACCCCCTTTAATTAACTTAAATATGTTAAACTAATGATTTGAGGCATTTCTATGTCGATTGCTAAATGTGTATTTACAAGCAAATCGACTTTATACCTAAATATAAGATTACGGAATTCTTCCAAATGCACTGCCGTTATACCGTTATGGCTTTATGTTAACTTCAGTTAGTTAAAGAAGGTTTGTTAACTTAAATATGTTAAACTTATGATTTGAAGCATTTAGATATCGATTGCTAAATGTGTATATACAACAAAATCGACTTTATACCTAAATATATGATAACGGAACTCTTCTACATGCACTGCCGTTATGCTGTTAAGGCGTTTGTAGACTTCAGTAAGATAAAGGGGGTTAATTAACTTAAATATATTAAACTAATGATTTGAGGCATTTCGATAGCGATTGCTAAATGTGTATATACAAGAAAATCGACTCTATGCCAAATATATGATAACGGAATTCTTCTAAATGCTTTGCCGTTATGCCGTTAAGGCGTTTGTAGACTTCAGTAAGATAGAGAGGGTTAATTAACTTAAATATATTAAACTAATGATTTGAGGCTTTTCGATATCGATTGCTAAATGTGTATACAAGAAAATCGACTTTATACCTAAATATATGATAACGGAATTCTTCTACATGCACTGCCGTTATGCCGTTAAGGCGTTTGTAGACTTCAGTAAGATAAAGGGGGTTAATTAACTTAAATATGTTAAACCAGTTACTTGAAGCATTTCGATATCGATTGCTAAATGTGTATATACAACAAAATCGACTTTATACCTAAATATAAGATTACAGAATTCTTCTAAATGCACTGCCGTTATGCCGTTATGGCTTTATGTTAACTTCAGTTCGTTAAAGAAGGTTTATTAAATTATATATGTTACACCAGTTATTAGAAGCATTTCGAAATCGATTGCTTAATGCATATATACAAGAAAATCGACTTTAAACCTAAATATAAGACTACGGAATTCTTCCAAATGTACTGTCGTTATGCCGCCATGGCTTTATATGAACTTCAATATGTTAAAGAAGGTTTATTAACTTAAATATGTTAAACTAATGATTTAAGGCATTTCGATATCGATTGCTAAATGTGTATATACAAGAAAATCGACTTTATACTTAAATATAAGATTACGGAATTCTTCCAAATGCACTGCCGTTATACCGTTATGGTTTTATGTTAACTTTAGTTAGTTAAAGAAGGTTTATTAACTTACATTTGTTAAACCAGTTATTTGAAGCATTTCGATATCGATTGCTTAATGCATATATACAAGAAAATTGACTTTATACCTAAATATAAGATAACGGAATTCTTCTAAATGCTTTGCCGTTATGCCGTTGAGGCGGATGTAGACCTCAGTAAGATAAAGAGGATTAGTTAACTTAAATATGTTAATCTAATGATTTGAGGCATTTCGATATCGATTGCTAAATGTGTATGTACAAGAAAATCGACTTTATACCTAAGTATATGATAACGGAATTCTTCTACATGCACTGCCGTTATGCCGTTAAGGCGTTTGTAGACTTCAGTAAGATAAAGGGGGTTAATTAACTTAAATATGTTAAGCTAATGATTTGAGGCATTTCGATATCGATTTCTAAATGTGTAAATACAAGAAAATCGACTTAATACCTAAATATAAGATTACGGAATTCTTCCAAATGCCCTGCCGTTATGCCGTTAAGGCTTTTGTAGATTTTAGTAAGATAAAGAGGGTTAATTAGCTTAAATATGTTAAACTAATGATTTGAAGCATTTCGATATCGATTGCTAAATGTGTATATACAACAAAATCGACTTTATACCTAAATATAAGATTACGTAATTCTTCTAAATGCTTTGCCGTTATGCAATTACAACGTTTGTAGACTTCAGTAAGATAAAGAGGGTTAATTAACTTAAATATGTTAAACTAATGATTTGAAGCATTTCTATATCGATTGCTAAATGTGTATATACAACAAAATCGACTTTATACCTAACTATAAGATTACGTTATTCTTCTAAATGCTTTGCCGTTATGCCGTTAAAACGTTTGTAGACTTCAGTAAGATAAAGTGGGTTAATTAGCTTAAATATATTAAACTAATGATTTGAAGCATTTCGATATCGATTGCTTAATGTGTATATACAACAAAATCGACTTTATACCTAAATATAAGATTACGTAATTCTTCTAATGGCTTTGCCGTTATGCCGTTAAAACGTTTGTAGACTTCAGTAAGATAAAGAGGGTTAATTAACTTAAATATGTTAAACTAATGATTTGAAGCATTTCTATATCGATTGCTAAATGAGTATATACAAGAAAATCGACTTTATACCTAAATATAAGATTACGTTATTCTTCTAAATGTTTTGCCGTTATGCCGTTAAGGCGTTTGTAGACTTCAGTAAGATAAAGACTGTTAATTAACTTAAATATGTTAAACTAATGATTTGAGGCATTTCGATATCGATTGCTAAATGTGTATGTACAAGAAAATCGACTTTATACCTAAATATATGATAACGGAATACTTCTACATGCACTGCCGTTATGCCGTTAAGGCGTTTGTAGACTTCAGTAAGATAAAGGGGGTTAATTTACTTAAATATGTTAATCTTATGATTTGAAGATTTTCGAAATCGATTGCTAAATGCATATGCACATCAAAATCGACTTTATACCTAAATATAAGATTACGGAATTCTTCCAAATGCACTGCCGTTATGCCGTTATGGCTTTATGTTAACTGCACTTCGTTTAAGAAAGTTTATTAACTTAGATAAGTTACACTAGTTATTTGAAGCATTTCGAAATCGATTGCTTAATGCATATATACAAGAAAATCGACTTTCTTAATATCCTAAATATAAGTTTACGGAATTCTTCTAAATGCACTGCCGTTATGCCGTCATGGCTTCATGTTAACTTCAGTTCGTTTAAGAAGGTTTATTAAATTAGATATGTTACACTAGTTATTTGAAGCATTTCGATATCGATTGCTAAATGAGTATATACAAAAAAATCGACTTTATACCTAAATATATGATAACGGAATTCTTCTACATGCACTGCCGTTATGCCGCCATGGCTTTGTGTTAACTTCAGTGCGTTAAAGTAGGTTTGTTAACTTAAATATGTTAAACTAATGATTTGAAGCATTTCGATATCGATTGCTAAATGTGTATATACAACAAAATCGACTTTATACCTAAATATAAGATTACGTAATTCTTTTAAATGCTTTGCCGTTATGCCGTTAAAACGTTTGTAGACTTCAGTAAGATAAAGGGGGTTAATTAACTTAAGTATGTTAAACTAATGATTTGAGGCATTTCGATATCGATTGCTAAATGTGTATGTACAAGAAAAGCGACTTTATACCTAAATATAAGATTACGGAATTCTTTCAAATGCACTGCCGTTATACCGTTATGGTTTTATGTTAACTTCAGTTAGTTAAAGAAGGTTTATTAACTTAAATATGTTAAACCAGTTATTTGAAGCATTTCGATATCGATTGCTTAATGCATATATACAAGAAAATCGACTTTATACCTAAATATAAGATAACGTAATTCTTCTAAATGCTTTGCCGTTATGCAATTAAAACGTTTGTAGACTTCAGTAAGATAAAGAGGGTTAGTTAACTTAAATATGTTAAACTAATGATTTGAGGCATTTCGATATCGATTGCTTAATGTGTATGTACAAATAATATAATAAATATATGATAACGGAATTCTTCTACATGCACTGCCGTTATGCCGTTAAGGCATATGTAGACTTCAGTAAGATAAAGGGGGTTAATTAACTTAAATATGTTAAACCAGTTATTTGAAGCATTTCGATATCGATTGCTTAATGCATATATACAAGAAAATCGACTTTATACCTAAATATAAGATTTCGATATCGATTGCTTAATGCATATATACAAGAAAATCGACTTTATACCTAAATATAAGATTACGGAATTCTCCAAATGTACCGTCGTTATGCCACCATGGCTTTATATGAACTTCAATATGTTAAAGAAGGTTAATTAACTTAAATATGTTAAACTAATGATTTGAGGCATTTCGATATCGATTGCTAAATGTGTATATACAACAAAATCGACTTTATATCTAAATATAAGATTACAGAATTCTTCTAAATGCACTGCCGTTATGCCGTTATGGCTTTATGTTAACTTCAGTTCGTTAAAGCAGGTTTATTAACTTAGATATGTTACACCAGTTATTAGAAGCATTTCGAAATCGATTGCTTAATGCATATATACAAGAAAATCGACTTTAAACCTAAATATAAGATAACGTAATTCTTCCAAATGTACTGTCGTTATGCCGCCATGGCTTTATATGAACTTCAATATGTTAAAGAAGGTTAATTAACTTAAATATGTTAAACTAATGATTTGAGGCATTTCGATATCGATTGCTAAATGTGTATATACAAGAAAATCGACCTCATACCTAAATATAAGATAACGTAACTCTTCCAAATGTACTGTCGTTATGCCGCCATGGATTTATATGAACTTCAATATGTTAAAGAAGGTTAATTAACTTAAATATGTTAAACTAATGATTTGAGGCATTTCGATATCGATTGCTAAATGTGTATATACAAGAAAATCGACTTTATACCTAAATATAAGATTACGTTATTCTTCTAAATGTTTTGCCGTTATGCCGTTAAGGCGTTTGTAGACTTCAGTAAGATAAAGACTGTTAATTAACTTAAATATGTTAAACTAATGATTTGAGGCATTTCGATATCGATTGCTAAATGTGTATGTACAAGAAAATCGACTTTATACCTAAATATATGATAACGGAATACTTCTACATGCACTGCCGTTATGCCGTTAAGGCGTTTGTAGACTTCAGTAAGATAAAGGGGGTTAATTTACTTAAATATGTTAATCTTATGATTTGAAGATTTTCGAAATCGATTGCTAAATGCATATGCACATCAAAATCGACTTTATACCTAAATATAAGATTACGGAATTCTTCCAAATGCACTGCCGTTATGCCGTTATGGCTTTATGTTAACTGCACTTCGTTTAAGAAAGTTTATTAACTTAGATAAGTTACACTAGTTATTTGAAGCATTTCGAAATCGATTGCTTAATGCATATATACAAGAAAATCGACTTTCTTAATATCCTAAATATAAGTTTACGGAATTCTTCTAAATGCACTGCCGTTATGCCGTCATGGCTTCATGTTAACTTCAGTTCGTTTAAGAAGGTTTATTAAATTAGATATGTTACACTAGTTATTTGAAGCATTTCGATATCGATTGCTAAATGAGTATATACAAAAAAATCGACTTTATACCTAAATATATGATAACGGAATTCTTCTACATGCACTGCCGTTATGCCGCCATGGCTTTGTGTTAACTTCAGTGCGTTAAAGTAGGTTTGTTAACTTAAATATGTTAAACTAATGATTTGAAGCATTTCGATATCGATTGCTAAATGTGTATATACAACAAAATCGACTTTATACCTAAATATAAGTTTACGTAATTCTTTTAAATGCTTTGCCGTTATGCCTTTAAAAACGTTTGTAGACTTCAGTAAGATAAAGGGGGTTAATTAACTTAATATGTTAAACTAATGATTTGAGGCATTTCGATATCGATTGCTAAATGTGTATGTACAAGAAAACGACTTTATACCTAAATAAAAGTTTACGGAATTCTTTAAATGCACTGCCGTTATCCGTTAGGTTTTTTTTAACTTCATTTAGTTAAAGGGTTTTATTAACTTAAATATTTTAAAACCCATTATTTGAAGATTTCGAATCGATTGTTTAATGCATATAACAAAAAATCGACTTTATACCTAAATATAAGATAACGAATTCTTCAAATGCTTTGCCGTTATGCTTAAAAACTTTGTAGACTTCGTAAGAAAGGGGGTTTTAACTTAAATAGTTAAACAAATATTTGAGGCATTTCGAATCGATTGCTTAAGGGTTATTACAAAAATATAATAAATATAGTAACGGAATTCTTCTAATGCACTGCCGTTATGCCTTTAAAGGCTATGTAGACTTCGTAAAAAGGGGGGTTAAATTAATTAAATATTTTAAAACCCGTTATTTGAAGCATTTCGATATCGATTGTTTAATGATATATACAAAAAATCGACTTTATACCTAAATAAAAGTTTTAACGGAATCTTTCTACTTTTTTTTGCAATTTTTGCCGTTTATGCCCCATGGCTTTTTAACTTAAATTGTTAAAGAAGGTTTTAACTTAAATATGTTAAACTAATGATTTGAGGCATTTCGATATCGATTGCTAAATGTGTATATACAACAAAATCGACTTTATACTAAATATAAGATTACGAATTCTTCAAATCCCTGCCGTTATGCCGTTACTTTTTTTAACTTCATTTGTTAAAGGGTTTTATTAACTTAGTATGTTAAATTATTAAAAGCATTTCGAAATCGATTGTTTAATGTATATACAAAAAATGACTTTATACCTAAATATAAGATTACGGAATTCTTCCAAATGTACCGTCGTTATGCCACCATGGCTTTATATCAACTTCAATATGTTAAAGAAGGTTTATTAACTTAAATATGTTAAACTTATGATTTGAAGCATTTAGATATCGATTGCTAAATGTGTATATACAACAAAATTGACTTTATACCTAAATATAAGATTACGTAATTCTTCTAAATGCTTTGCCGTTATGCCGTTAAGGCGTATGTAGACTTCAGTAAGATAAAGAGGGTTAGTTAACTTAAATATGTTAAACTAATGATTTGAGGCATTTTGATATCGATTGCTAAATGTGTATATACAAGAAAATCGACTTTATACCTAAATATATGATAACGGAATTCTCCTACATGCACTGCCGTTATGCCGTTAAGGCATATGTAGACTTCAGTAAGATAAAGGGGGTTAATTAACTTAAATATGTTAAACCAGTTATTTGAAGCATTTCGATATCGATTGCTTAATGCATATATACAAGAAAATCGACTTTATACCTAAATATAAGATTACGGAATTCTTCCAAATGTACCGTCGTTATGCCACCATGGCTTTATATCAACTTCAATATGTTAAAGAAGGTTAATTAACTTAAATATGTTAAACTAATGATTTGAGGCATTTTGATATCGATTGCTAAATGTGTATATACAACAAAATCGACTTTATACCTAAATATAAGATTACAGAATTCTTCTAAATGCACTGCCGTTATTCCGTTATGGCTTTATGTTAACTTCAGTTCGGTAAAGAAGGTTTATTAAATTATATATGTTACACCAGTTATTAGAAGCATTTCGAAATCGATTGCTTAATGCATATATACAAGAAAATCGACTTTAAACCTAAATATAAGATTACGGAATTCTTCCAAAAGTACTGTCGTTATGCCGCCATGGCTTTATATGAACTGCAATATGTTAAAGAAGGTTTATTAACTTAAATATGTTTAACTAATGATTTGAAGATTTTCGAAATCGATTGCTAAGTGCATATATACAAGAAAATCTTCCTTATACCTTAATATAAGATTACGGAATTCTTCCAAATGTACTGTCGTTATGCCGCCATGGCTTTATATGAACTTCAATATGTTAAAGAAGGTTAATTAACTTAAATATGTTAAACTAATAATTTGAGGCATTTCGATATCGATTGCTTAATGAGTATATACAAGAAAATCGACTTAATACCTAAATATAAGATTACGGAATTCTTCCAAATGCACTGCCGTTATGCCGTTAAAGCTTTTGTAGACTTTAGTAAGATAAAGAGGGTTAATTAGCTTAAATATGTTAAACCAGTTATTTGAAGCATTTCGATATCGATTGCTTAATGCATATATACAAGAAAATCGACTTTATACCTAAATATAAGATTTCGATATCGATTGCTTAATGCATATATACAAGAAAATCGACTTTATACCTAAATATAAGATTACGGAATTCTCCAAATGTACCGTCGTTATGCCACCATGGCTTTATATGAACTTCAATATGTTAAAGAAGGTTAATTAACTTAAATATGTTAAACTAATGATTTGAGGCATTTCGATATCGATTGCTAAATGTGTATATACAACAAAATCGACTTTATATCTAAATATAAGATTACAGAATTCTTCTAAATGCACTGCCGTTATGCCGTTATGGCTTTATGTTAACTTCAGTTCGTTAAAGCAGGTTTATTAACTTAGATATGTTACACCAGTTATTAGAAGCATTTCGAAATCGATTGCTTAATGCATATATACAAGAAAATCGACTTTAAACCTAAATATAAGATAACGTAATTCTTCCAAATGTACTGTCGTTATGCCGCCATGGCTTTATATGAACTTCAATATGTTAAAGAAGGTTAATTAACTTAAATATGTTAAACTAATGATTTGAGGCATTTCGATATCGATTGCTAAATGTGTATATACAAGAAAATCGACCTCATACCTAAATATAAGATAACGTAACTCTTCCAAATGTACTGTCGTTATGCCGCCATGGATTTATATGAACTTCAATATGTTAAAGAAGGTTAATTAACTTAAATATGTTAAACTAATGATTTGAGGCATTTCGATATCGATTGCTAAATGTGTATATACAAGAAAATCGACTTTATACCTAAATATAAGATTACGGAATTCTTCCAAATGCACTGCCGTTATACCGTTATGGTTTTATGTTAACTTCAGTTAGTTAAAGAAGGTTTATTAACTTAAATATGTTAAACCAGTTATTTGAAGCATTTCGATATCGATTGCTTAATGCATATATACAAGAAAATTGACTTTATACCTAAATATAAGATAACGTAATTCTTCTAAATGCTTTGCCGTTATGCCGTTAAGGCGTTTGTAGACTTCAGTAAGATAAAGACAGTTAATTAACTTAAATATGTTAAACTAATGATTTGAGGCATTTCGATATCGATTGCTAAATGTGTATGTACAAGAAAATCGACTTTATACCTAAATATATGATAACGGAATTCTTCTACATGCACTGCCGTTATGCCGTTAAGGCGTTTGTAGACTTCAGTAAGATAAAGGGGGTTAATTTACTTAAATATGTTAAACTTATGATTTGAAGATTTTCGAAATCGATTGCTAAATGCATATACACAACAAAATCGACTTTATACCTAAATATAAGATTACGGAATTCTTCCAAATGCACTGCCGTTATGCCGTTATGGCTTTATGTTAACTGCACTTCGTTTAAGAAAGTTTTTTAACTTAGATAAGTTACACTAGTTATTTGAAGCATTTCGAAATCGATTGCTTAATGCATATATACAAGAAAATCGACTTTCTACCTAAATATAAGTTTACGGAATTCTTCTAAATGCACTGCCGTTATGCCGTTATGGCTTTATGTTAACTGCACTTCGTTTAAGAAGGTTTCTTAAATTAGATATGTTACACTTGTTATTTGAAGCATTTCGATATCGATTGCTAAATGAGTATATACAAAAAAATCGACTTTATACCTAAATATATGATAACGGAATTCTTCTACATGCACTGCCGTTATGCCGCCATGGCTTTGTGTTAACTTCAGTGCGTTAAAGTAGGTTTGTTAACTTAAATATGTTAAACTAATGATTTGAAGCATTTCGATATCGATTGCTAAATGTGTATATACAACAACATCGACTTTATACCTAAATATAAGATTACGTAATTCCTCCAAATGCTTTGCCGTTATGCCGTTTAAACGTTTGTAGACTTCAGTAAGATAAAGGGGGTTAGTTAACTTAAGTATGTTAAATTAATGATTTGAGGCATTTCGATATCGATTGCTAAATGTGTATATACAACAAAATTGACTTAATACCTAAATATAAGATTACGTAATTCTTCCAAATGTACTGTCGTTATGCCGCCATGGCTTTATATGAACTTCAATATGTTAAAGCAGGTTTATTAACTTAAATATGTTAAACTAATAACTTGAGGCATTTCGATATCGATTGCTAAATGTGTATATACAAGAAAATCGACTTTATGCTTAAATATAAGATTACGGAATTCTTCCAAATGCACTGCCGTTATACCGTTATGGTTTTATGTTAACTTCAGTTAGTTAAAGAAGGTTTATTAACTTAAATATGTTAAACTTATGATTTGAAGATTTTCGAAATCGATTGCTAAGTGCATATATACAAGAAAATCTTCCTTATACCTAAATATAAGATTACGGAATTCTTCCAAATGTACTGTCGTTATG
>JAPZAG010001259.1:0-35865 GCA_027475135.1 Bactrocera correcta | reverse complement strand
TACATGCACTGCCGTTATGCCGCCATGGCTTTGTGTTAACTTCAGTGCGTTAAAGTAGGTTTGTTAACGTAAATATGTCAAACTAATGATTTGAAGCATTTCGATATCGATTGCTAAATGAGTATATACAAGAAAATCGACTTGACTCCTAAATATAAGATTACGTAAATCTTCTAAATGCACTGCCTTTATGCCGTTAAGGCTGATTAACTTATATTTAAGTTAATTAACCTTGGTTAACGTATTGAAGTTTATGTAAAGCCATGGCAGTATAACGACAATACATTTGGGAGAATTCCGTAGTCTTGTATTTATGTATAAAGTTGATTTTCTTGTATATACCCATTTAGCAATCGATATCGAAATGCTTCAAATCATTACTTTAACATATTTAAGTTAATAAACCTTCTTTAACGAACGGAAGTTGGCTTAAAGCCATGGCGGCATAACGGCAGTGCAGTTAGAAGAATTCCGTAATCTTATATTAGGTATAAAGTCGATTTTCTTGTATATACATATTTAGCTATCGATATCGAAATGCTTCAAATCATTCGTTTAACATATTTAAGTTAGTTAACCTTCTTTAACGTAATGAAGGTGATATAGAGCCATGGCGGCATAAGGACAGTGCATTTAGAAGAATTCCGTAATCTTATATTTAGGTATAAAGCCGATTTTGTTGCATATACGCATTAAGCAATCGATATCGAAATGCTTCAAATTATTAGTTTAACATATTTAAGTTAATTAACCTTCTCTAACGTATTGAAGTTGATATAAAGCCATGGCGGCATAACGACAGTAGATTTGGAAGAAATCCGTAATCTTATATTTAGGTATAAGGTCGATTTTGTTGTATATACACATTTAGCAATCGATATCGAAATGCTTTAAATCATTATTTTAACATATTTAAGTTAATTAACCTTCTTTATCTTACTGAAGTTTACATAAAGCCAAAACGGTATAAGGGCAGTGCATTTGGAAAAATTCCGTAATTTTATATTTAGGTAAAGAGTTGATTTTCTTGTAAATACACATTTAGCTATAGATATCGAAATGCTTCAAATCATTCGTTTAACATATTTAAGTTGGTTAACCTTCTTTAACGTAATGAAGGTGATATAGAGCCATGGCGGTATAACGACAGTGCATTTAGAAGAATTCCGTAATCTTATATTTAGGTATAAAGCCGATTTTGTAGCATATACGCATTTAGCAATCGATATCGAAATGCTTCAAATCATTAGTTTAACATATTTAAGTTAATTAACCTTCTTTAACGTATTGAAGTTGATGTAAAGCCATGGCAGCATAACGACAATACATTTGGGGGAATTCCGTAGTCTTATATTTATGTATAAAGTTGATTTTCTTGTATATACACATTTAGCAATCAATATCGAAATGCTTCAAATAATTAGTTTAACATATTTAAGCTAATAAACCTTCTTTAACGAACGGAAGTTGGCTTAAAGCCTTGGCGGCATAACGGCAGTGCATTTAGAAGAATTCCGTAATCTTATATTAGGTATAAAGTCGATTTAACATATTTAAGTTAATTAACCCCCTTTATCTTACTGAAGTCTACAAACGCCTTAACGTTATCATATATTTAGGTATAAAGTCGATTTTCTTGTATATACACATTTAGCAATCGCTATCGAAATGCCTCAAATCATTAGTTTAATATATTTAAGTTAATTAACCCTCTCTATCTTACTGAAGTCTACAAACGCCTTACCGGCATAACGGCAAAGAATTTAGAAGAATTTCGTAATCTTATATTTAGGTATAAAGTCCATTTTCTTGTATATACTCATTTAGCAATCGAAATCGAAATGCTTCAAATCATTAGTTTAACATATTTAAGTTAACAAACCTACTTTAACCCACTGAAGTCTACAAACGTTTTAACGGCATAACGGCAATTCATTTAGAAGAATTTCGTAATCTTATATTAAGGTATAAAGTCAATTTTGTTGTATATACACATTTAGCAATCGATATCGCAATGCTTCAAATCATTAGTTTAACATATTTAAGCTAATTAACCCTCTCTATCTTACTGAAGTCTACAAGCGCCTTAACGGCATAACGGCAAAGCATTTAGAAGAATTCCGTAATCTTATATTTAGGTATAAAGTCGATTTTGTTGTATTTACACATTTAGCAATCGATATCGAGATGTTTCAACTAATTAGCTTAACATATTTAAGTTAATAAACCTGATTTTCTTGTATATACAAGCGATATCGAAATGCTTTAAATCATTAGTTTAACATATTTAAGTTAATTAACCTTCTTTAACGTACTGAAGTTGATCTAAAGCCATGGTGGCATAACGACAGTTCATTTGGAAGAATTCCGTAATCTTATATTTAGGTATAAAGTCGATTTTGTTGTTTATACACATTTAGCAATCGATATCGAGATGCTTCAACTCATTAGTTTAACATAGTTAAGTTAATAAACCTTCTTTAACGAACTGAAGTTGGCATAAATCCATGGCGGCATAACGGCAGTGCATGTAGAGGAATTCCGTTATCTTATATTTAGGTATAAAGTAGATTTTCTTGTATATACACATTTAGCAAGCGACATCGAAATGCTTCAAATCATTAGTTTAACATATTTAAGTTAATTAACCTTCATTAACGTAATGAAGGTGATACGAAGCCATGGCGGCATAACGACAGTGCATTAAGAAGAATTCCGTAATCTTATATTTAGGTATAAAGTCGATTTTGTTGTATATACACATTTAGCAAGCGATATCGAAATGCTTCAAATCATTAGTTTAACATATTTAAGAAAATTAACCCTCTTTATCTTACTGAAATCTACAAAAGCCTTAACGGCATAACGGCAGTGCATTTGGAAGAGCTCCGTTATCTTATATTTAGGTATTAAGTCGATTTTGTTGTATATACGCATTTAGCAATCGACATCGAAATGCTTGAACTCATTAGTTTAACATGTTTAAGTTAATAAACCTTCTTTAACGATCTGAATTTGGCATATAGCCACGGCGGTATTACGGCAGTGCATGTAGAAGGATTTCGTGATCTTTTATTTAGGTATAAAGTCGATTTTCTTGTACTTACACATTTAGCCATCGATATCGAAAATCTTCAAATCATTAGTTTAACATATTTAAGTTAATTAACTTTCTTTAACGTAATGAAGGAGATATAAAGCCATGGCGGCATAACGACAGTGCATGTAGAAGAACTCCGTAATCTTACATTTAAGTATATATTCGATTTTCTTATATTTACACATTTAGCAATCGATATTGAAATGCCTCAAATCATTAGTTTAACATATTTAAGTAAATTAACCCTCTTTATCTTACTGAAATCTACAAAAGCCTTAACGGCATAACGGCAGTGCATTTGGAAGAGCTCCGTAATCTTATATTTAGGTATTAAGTCGATTTTGTTGTATATACGCATTTAGCAATCGACATCGAAATGCTTGAACTCATTAGTTTAACATGTTTAAGTTAATAAACCTTCTTTAACGATCTGAAGTTGGCATAACGGCAGTGGATGTAGAAGAATTCCGTAATCTTATATTATACATAAAGTCGATTTTCTTGTATATACACATTTTTCAATCGATATCGAGATGCTTCAACTCATTAGCTTAACATATTTAAGTTAATAAGCCTTCTTTAACGATCTGAAGTTGGCATATAGCCACGGCGGCATTACGGCAGTGCATGTAGAAGAATTCCGTAATCTTTTATTTAGGTATAAAGTCGATTTTCTTTTATATACACATTTAGATATCGATATCGAAATGCTTCAAATCATTAGTTTAACATATTAAGTTAATAAACATTGTTTAGCTTACTGAAGTCCACATAAAGCCTTAACGGTATAACGGCAGTGCATTTAGAATAATCCCGTTATCTTATATTTAGGTATAAATTCGATTTTATTGTATTTACACATTTAGCAATCGATATCGAAATGCTTCAAATCATAAGTTTAACATATTTAAGTTAATTAACCCTCTCTATCTTACTGAAGTCTGCATAAAGCCTTAACGGCATAACGGCAGTGCATTTAAAAGAGTTCCGTTATCTTATATTTAGGTATAAAGTCGATTTTCTTGTATATACACATTTAGCAATCGATATCGAAATGCTTCAAATCATTAGTTTTGCATGTTTAAGTAAATTAACCTTCTTTAGCGTACTGAAATTTATATAAAGCCATAACGGCATAACGGGAGTGTATTTCGATGAATTCCGTAATCTTGTATTTAGATATATAGTCGACTTTCTTGTATATACTCACTTAGCAATCGATATCGAAATGCTTCAACTCATTAGTTTAACATATTTAAGTTAATTAACCTTCTTTAACGTAATGAATGTGATATAAAGCCATAACGGCATAACGGGAGAGTATTTCGATGAATTCCGTAATCTTATATTTAGGTATAAAGTCGACTTTCTTGTATATACTCATTTAGCAATCTATATCGAAATGCTTCAAATCATTAGTTTAATATATTTAAGTTAATAAAGCTTCTTTAACGCACTGAAGTTAACATAAAGCCATGGCGGCATAACGGCAGTGCATGTAGAAGAATTCCGTAATCTTATATTTAGGTATAAAGTCGATTTTCTTGTATATATACACATAGCAATCGATATCGAAATGCTTCAAATCATTAGTTTAACATATTTAAGTTAATAAACCTTCTTTAACGTATTGAAGTTGATATAAAGCCATGGCGGCATAACGGCAGTGCATTTTGAAGAATTCCGTAATCTTATATTTAGGTATAAAGTCGATTTTGTTGTATATACGCATTTAGCAATCGATATCGAAATGCTTCAAATAACTGGTTTAACATATTTAAGTTAATAAACCTTCTTTAACGAACTGAAGTTAACGTAAAGCCATAACGGCAGTGCATTTAGAAGAATTTCGTCATCTTATATTTAGGTATAAAGTCGATTTTCTTGTATATACACATTAAGCAATCGATATCGAAATGCTTCAAATCATTAGTTTAACATATTTAAGTTAATTAACCTTCTTTAACGTATTGAAGTTGATATAAAGCCATGGCGGCATAACGGCAGTGCCTGTAGAAGAATTCCGTTATCTTATGTTTAGGTATAAAGTCGGTTTTGTTGTATATACACATTTAGCAAGCGATATCGAAATGCTTCAAATCATTAGTTTAACATATTTAAGTTAATTAACCTTCTTTAACGTATTGAAGTTGATATAAAGCCATGGCGGCATAACGGCAGTGCATTAAGAAGAATTCCGTAATCTTATATTTAGGTATAAAGTCGATTTTGTTGTATATACACATTTAGCAAGCGATATCGAAATGCTTCAAATCATTAGTTTAACATATTTTAGTTAATAAACCTTCTGTAACGAACTGAAGTTGGCATAAAGCCATGGCGGCATAACGGCAGTGCCTGTAGAAGAATTCCGTTATCTTATATTTTAGTATAAAGTCGATTTTCTTGTATGTACACATTTAGCAAGCGATATCGAAATGCTTCCAATCATAAGTTTAACATATTTAAGTTAATTAACCTTCTTTAACGTATTGAAGTTGATCTAAAGCCATGGCGGCCTAACGGCAGTGCATTTAGAAGAATTCCGTTATCTTATATTTAGGTATAAAGTCGATTTTGTTGTATATACACCTTTAGCAAGCGATATCGAAATGCTTCAAATCATTAGTTTAACATATTTAAGTTAATTAACCTTCTTTAACGTATTGAAGTTGATATAAAGCCATGGCGGCATAACGGCAGTGCATTAAGAAGAATTCCGTAATCTTATATTTAGGTATAAAGTCGATTTTGTTGTATATACACATTTAGCAATCGATATCGAAATGCTTCAAATCATTAGTTTAACATATTTTAGTTAATAAACCTTCTGTAACGAACTGAAGTTGGCATAAAGCCATGGCGGCGTAACGGCAGTGCCTGTAGAAGAATTCCGTTATCTTATATTTAGGTATAAAGTCGATTTTCTTGTATGTCCACATTTAGCAAGCGATATCGAAATGCTTCCAATCATAAGTTTAACATATTTAAGTTAATTAACTTTCTTTAACGTATTGAAGTTGATCTAAAGCCATGGCGGCATAACGATAGTGCATTTAGAAGAAATCCGTAATCTTATATTTAGGTATAAAGTCGATTTTGTTGTATATACACATTTAGCAATCGATATCGAGATGCTTCAACTCATTAGTTTAACATATTTAAGTTAATAAACCTTCTATAACGAACTGAAGTTGGCATAAAGCCATGGCGGCATAACGGCAGTGCATGTAGAAGAATTCCGTAATGTTATATTTAGGTATAAAGTCGATATTGTTGTATTTACACATTTAGCAATCGATATCGAAATGCTTCAACTCATTAGCTTAACATATTTAAGTTAATAAACCTGATTTTCTTGTATATACAAGCGATATCGAAATGCTTCAAGTCATTATTTTAACATATTTAAGTTAATTAACCTTCTTTAACGTATTGAAGTTGATCTAAAGCCATGGCGGCATAACGGCAGTGCATTTAGAAGAAATCCGTAATCTTATATTTAGGTATAAGTCGATTTTGTTGTATATATGCATTTAGCAATCGATTTCGAGATGCTTCAACTCATTAGCTTAACATATTTAAATTAATAAACCTTCTTTAACGATCTGAAGTTGGCATATAGCCACGGCGGCATTACGGCAGTGCATGTAGAAGAATTCCGTAATCTTTTATTTAGGTATAAAGTCGATTTTCTTTTATATACACATTTAGATATCGATATCGAAATGCTTCAAATCATTAGTTTAACATATTAAGTTAATAAACATTTTTTAGCTTACTGAAGTCTACATAAAGCATTAACGGTATAACGGCAGTGCATTTAGAATAATCCCGTTATCTTATATTTAGGTATAAATTCGATTTTCTTGTATATACACATTTAGCAAGCGATATCGAAATGCTTCAAATCATTAGTTTAACATATTTAAGTTAATTAACTTTCTTTAACGTATTGAAGTTTATATAAAGCCATGGCTGCATAACGACAGTGCATGTAGAAGAATTCCGTAATCTTATATTTAAGTATATAGGCGATTTTCTTGTATATACACATTTAGCAAGCGATATCGAAATGCTTCAAATCATTAGTTTAACATATTTAAGTTAATTAACCTTCTTTAACGTACTGAAGTTTATATAAAGGAATAGCGGCATAACGGCAGTGCATTTAGAAGAATTCCGTAATGTTATATTTAGGTATGAAGTCGATTTTGTTGTATATACACATTAAGCAAGCGATATCGAAATGCTTCAAATCATTAGTTTAACATATTTAAGTTAATAAACCTTCTTTAACGCATTGAAGTTGATATAAAGCCATGGCGGCATAACGGCAGTGCATTTAGAAGAATTCCGTAATCTTATATTTAGGTATAAAGTCGATTTTCTTGTATATACACATTAAGCAAGCGATATCGAAATGCTTCAAATCATTAGTTTAACATATTTAAGTTAATAAACCTTCTTTAACGAACTGAAGTTGGCATAAAGCCATGGCGGTATAACGGCAGTGCACGTAGAAGAATTCCGTTATCTTATATTTAGGTATAAAGTCGATTTTCTTGTAAATACACATTTAGCAAGCGATATCGAATGCTTCAAATCATTAGTTTAAAATATTTAAGTTAATAAACCTTCTTTAACGAACTGAAGTTGGCATAAAGCCATGGCGGTATAACGACAGTGCATGTAGAAGAATTCCGTTATCTTATATTTAGGTTTAAAGTCGATTTTCTTGTATATACACATTTAACAAGCGATATCGAAATGCTTCAAATCATTAGTTTAACATATTTAAGTTAATTAACCTTCTTTAACGTATTGAAGTTGATATAAAACCATAGCGGCATAACGGCAGTGCATTTAGAAGAATTCCGTAATGTTATATTTAGGTATAAAGTCGATTTTGTTGTATATACACATTTAGCAAGCGATATCGAAATGCTTCAAATCATTAGTTTAACATATTTAAGATAATTAATCTCCTTTAACGTATTGAAGTTGATATAAAGCCATGGCGGCATAACGGCAGTGCATTTAGAAGAATCCCGTTATCTTATATTTAGGTATAAATTCGATTTTCTTGTATATACGCATTTAGCAAGCGATATCGAAATGCTTCAAATCATTAGTTTAAAATATTTAAGTTAATAAACCTTCTTTAACGAACTGAAGTTGGCATAAAGCCATGGCGGTATAACGGCAGTGCATGTAGAAGAATTCCGTTATCTTATATTTAGGTATAAAGTCGATTTTCTTGTATATACACATTTAGCAAGCGATATCGAAATGCTTCAAATCATTAGTTTAACATATTTAAGTAAATTAACCTTCTTTAACGTATTGAAGTTGATATAAAGCCATAGCGGCATAACGGCAGTGCATTTAGAAGAATTCCGTAATCTTATATTTATGTATAAAGTCGATTTTCTTATATATACACATTTAGCAATCGACATCGAAATGCTTCAAATCATTAGTTTAAAATATTTAATTTAATAAACCTTCTTTAACGAACGGAAGTTGGCGTAAAGCCATTGCGGCATAACGGCAGTGCATTTAGAGGAATTCAGTAATCTTATATTTAGGTATAAAGTCAATTTTCTTGTATCTACACATTTAGCAATCGATATCGAAATGCTTCGAACCATTAGTTTAACATATTTAAAATAATTAACCTTCTTTAGCGTAATGAAGGTGATATAAAGCCATGGCGGCATAACGACAGTATCTGTGGAAAAATTCCGCAATCTTATATTTAGGTATAAATTCGATTTTCTTGTATATATACATTTCGCAATCGATATCGAAATGCTTCAGATAACTGGATTAACATATTTTAGCTAATAAACCTCCTTTAGCGAACTGAAGTTGACATAAAGCCATAACGGCACTGCATTTGGAAGAATTCCGTAGTCCTATATTAAGGCATAAAGTCGATTTTTCTGTATATACACATTTTGCAGTCGATATCGAAATGCTTCAAATAACTGGTTTAGAATATTTATGTTAATTAACCTTCTTTATCTTTCTGAAGTTTACATAAAGCCATAACGGCAGTATATTTATATGAATTCCGTTATCTTATATTTAGGTATAAAGTCGATTTTTTTGTACATACACATTTAGCCATCGATATCGAAATGCTTCAAATCATTAGTTTAACATATTTAAGTTAATTAACGCTCTTTATCTTACTGAAGTCTACAAAGGCCTTAACGGCATAACGGCAGTGCATTTAGAAGAACTACGTAATCTTATATTTAGATATGAATTCGATTTTATTGTATATACTCATTTAGCAATCGATATCGAAATGCTTCAAATCATTAGTGTAACATATTTGAGTTAATAAACCTTCTTTAACGTATTGAAGGTGATACAAAGCCATGGCGGCATAACGACAGTACATTTGGAAGAATTACGTAATCTTATATTTAAGTATAATGTCGATTTTCATGTATATACACATTAAGCAATCGATATCGAAATGCTTCAAATCATTAGTTTAACATATTTAAGTAAATTAATCCTCTTTTTCTTACTGAAGTCTACAAAAGCCTTAACGGCATAACGGCAGTGCATTTGGAAGAGTTCCGTAATCTTATATTTAGGTATTAAGTCGATTTTGTTGTATATACGCATTTAGCAATCGACATCGAAATGCTTCAAATCATGAGTTTAACATATTTAAGATAATTAACCCTCTTTATTCTACTGAAGTCTACAAAATCCTTAACGGCATAACGGCAGTGCATTTAGAAGCATTTTGTAATCCTCTATTTAGGTATAAAGTCGATTTTTTTGTATATACTCATTTAGCAATCCATATCGAAATGCTTCAAATCATTAGTTTAACATATTTAAGTATACTTATATATATACTATTATATTACTTCAGTAATATAAAGAGGGTTAATTAACTTAAATATGTTAAACTAATGATTTGAAGCATTTCGATATGGATTGCTAAATGAGTACATACAAAAAAAATCGACTTTATACCTAAATAGAGGATTACGGAATGCTTCTAAATGCACTGCCGTAATGCCGTTAAGGCTTTTGTAGACTTCAGTAGAATAAAGAGGGTTAATTATCTTAAACATGTTAAACTCATGATTTGAAGCATTTCGATGTCGATTGCTAAATGCGTATATACAACAAAATCGACTTAATACCTAAATATAAGATTACGGAACTCTTCCAAATGCACTGCCGTTATGCCGTTAAGGCTTTTGTAGACTTCAGTAAGAAAAAGAGGATTAATTTACTTAAATATGTTAAACTAATGATTTGAAGCATTTCCATATCGATTGCTTAATGTGTATATACATGAAAATCGACATTATACTTAAATATAAGATTACGTAATTCTTCCAAATGTACTGTCGTTATGCCGCCATGGCTTTGTATCACCTTCAATACGTTAAAGAAAGTTTATTAACTTAAATATGTTACACTAATGATTTGAAGCATTTCGATATCGATTGCTAAATGAGTATATACAATAAAATCGAATTCATACCTAAATATAAGATTACGTAGTTCTTCTAAATGCACTGCCGTTATGCCGTTAAGGCCTTTGTAGACTTCAGTAAGATAAAGAGCGTTAATTAACTGAAATATGTTAAACTAATGATTTGAAGCATTTCGATATCGATTGCTAAATGTGTATGTACAAAAAAATCGACTTTATACCTAAATATAAGATAACGGAATTCATATAAATATACTGCCGTTATGGCTTTATGTAAACTTCAGAAAGATAAAGAAGGTTAATTAACTTAAATATTCTAAACCAGTTATTTGAAGCATTTCGATATCGACTGCAAAATGTGTATATACAGAAAAATCGACTTTATGCCTTAATATAGGACTACGGAATTCTTCCAAATGCAGTGCCGTTATGGCTTTATGTCAACTTCAGTTCGCTAAAGGAGGTTTATTAGCTAAAATATGTTAATCCAGTTATCTGAAGCATTTCGATATCGATTACGAAATGTATATATAAAAGAAAATCGACTTTATACCTAAATATAAGATTGCGGAATTTTTCCACAGGTACTGTCGTTATGCCGCCATGGCTTTATATCACCTTCATTACGCTAAAGAAGGTTAATTATTTTAAATATGTTAAACTAATGGTTCGAAGCATTTCGATATCGATTGCTAAATGTGTAGATACAAGAAAATCGACTTTATACCTAAAAATAAAATTATAACATTACGGAATTCTTCTAAATGCACTGCCGTTATGCCGCCATGGCTTTATATCAACTTCAATACGTTAAAGAAGGTTAATTAACTTAAATATGTTAAACTAATGATTTGAAGCATTTCGATATCGCTTGCTAAATGTGTATATACAAGAAAATCGAATTTATACCTTAATATAAGATAACCGGATTCTTCTAAATGCACTGCCGTTATGCCGCCATGGCTTTATATCAACCTCAATACGATAAAGAAGGTTTATTAATTTAAATATGTTAAACTAATGAGTTGAAGCATTTCGATATCGATTGCTAAATGTGTATATACAACAAAATTGACTTTATACCTAAATATAAGATTACTGAATTCCTCTAAATGCACTGCCGTTATGCCGCAATGGCTTTACGCCAACTTCCGTTCGTTAAAGAAGGTTTATTAAATTATATATTTTAAACTAATGATTTTAAGCATTTCGATGTCGATTGCTAAATGTGTATATACAAGAAAATCGAATTATACCTAAATATAAGTTAACGGCATTCTTCTAAATGCACTGCCGTTATGCCGCCATGGCTTTATATCAACTTCAATACGTTAAAGAAGATTAATTATCTTAAATATGTTAAACTAATAATTTGAAGCATTTCGATATCGCTTGCTAAATGTGTATATACAACAAAATCGACTTTATACCTAAATATAACATTACGGAATTCTTGTAAATGCCCTGCCGTTATGCCGCTATGGCTTTATATCAACTTCAATACGTTAAAGAAGGTTCATTAACTTAAATATGTTAAACTAATGATTTGAAGCATTTCGATATCGCTTGCTAAATGTGTATATACAAGAAAATCGACTTTATACCTAAATATAAGACAACGGAATTCTTCTACATGCACTGCCGTTATACCGCCATGGCTTTATGCCAACTTCAGTTCGTTAAAGAAGGTTTATTAACTTAAATATGTTAAACTAATGATTTGAAGCATTTCGATATCGCTTGCTAAATGTGTATATACAAGAAAATCGACTTTATACCTAAATATAAGATTACGGAGTTCTTCTAAATGCACTGCCGTTATGCCGCCATGGCTTAGATCAACTTCAATACGTTAAAGAAAGATTAATTAACTTAAATATGTTAAACTAATGATTTGAAGCATTTCGATATCGCTTGCTAAATGTGTATTTACAAGAAAATCGACTTTATACCTAAATATAAGAATACGGAATTCTTCTACGTGCACTGCCGTTATACCGCCATGGCTTTATGCCAACTTCAGTTCGTTAAAGAAGGTTTATTAACTTAAATATGTTAAACTAATGATTTGAAGCATTTCGATATCGCTTGCTAAATGTGTATATACAACAAAATTGACTTCATACCTAAATATAACATTACAGAATTCCTCTAAATGCACTGCCGTTATGCCGCTATTCCTTTATATCAACTTCAGTACGTTAAAGAAGGTTAATTAACTTAAATATGTTAAACTAATGATTTGGAGCATTTCGATATCGCTTGCTAAATGTGTATATACAAGAAAATCGTATTTATACCTAAATATAAGATTACGGAATTCTTCTAAATGCACTGCCGTTATGCCGCCATGGCTTTATATCAACTTCAATGCGTTAAAGAAGGTTAATTAACTTAAATATGTTAAACTAATGATTTGAAGCATTTCGATATCGCATGCTAAATGTGTATATACAACAAAATCGACTTTATACCTAAATATAAGATAACGGAATTCTTTTAAATGCACTGCCGTTATACCGTTAAGGCTTTATGCAGACTTCAGTAAGATAGAGAGGATTAATTAACTTAAATATCTTAAACTAATGATTTGAAGCATTTCGATATCGATTGCTAAATGTGTAAATACAAGAAAATCGCCTATATACTTAAATATAAGATTACGGAATTCTTCTACATGCACTGTCGTTATGCAGCCATGGCGTTATATCACCTTCAATACGTTAAAGAAGGTTAATTCACTTAAATATGTTAAACTAATGATTTGAAGCATTTCGATATCGCTTGCTAAATGTGTATATACAAGAAAATCGAATTTATACCTAAATATAAGATAACGGGATTATTCTAAATGCACTGCCGTTATACCGTTAATGCTTTATGTAGACTTCAGTAAGCTAAAAAATATTTATTAACTTAATATGTTAAGCTAATGATTTGAAGCATTTCGATATCGATATCTAAATGTGTATATAAAAGAAAATCGACTTTATACCTAAATAAAAGATTACGGAATTCTTCTACATGCAATGCCGTAATGCCGCCGTGGCTATATGCCAACTTCAGATCGTTAAAGAAGGTTTATTAACTTAAATATGTTAAGCTAATGAGTTCAAGCATCTCGATATCGATTGCTAAATGTGTATATACAACAAAATCGACTTTATACCTAAATATAAGATTACGGATTTCTTCTAAATGCACTGCCGTTATGCCGCCATGGCTTTAGATCAACTTCAATACGTTAAAGAAGGTTAATTAACTTAAATATGTTAAACTAATGATTTGAAGCATTTCGATATCGCTTGTATATACAAGAAAATCAGGTTTATTAACTTAAATATGTTAAGCTAATGAGTTGAAGCATCTCGATATCGATTGCTAAATGTGTAAATACAACAATATCGACTTTATACCTAAATATAACATTACGGAATTCTTCTACATGCACTGCCGTTATGCCGCCATGGCTTTATGCCAACTTCAGTTCGTTATAGAAGGTTTATTAACTTAAATATGTTAAACTAATGATTTGAAGCATTTCGATATCGCTTGCTATATGTGTACATACAAGAAAATCGACTTTATACCTAAATATAAGATAACGGAATTCTTTTAAATGCACTGCCGTTATGCCGTTAAGGCTTTATGCAGACTTCAGTAAGATAGAGAGGGTTAATTAACTTAAATATGTTAAACTAATGATTTGAAGCATTTCGATATCGCTTGCTAAATGTGTATATAGAACAAAATCGACTTTATACCTAAATATAAGAATACGGAATTCTTCTTAATGCACTGCCGTTATGCCGCCATGGCTTTATATCAACTTCAATACGTTAAAGAAGGTTAATTAACTTAAATATGTTAAACTAATGATTTGAAGCATTTCGATATCGCTTGCTAAATGTGTATATACAAGAAAATCGCCTTTATACCTAAATATAAGCTAACGGAATTCTTCTACATGCACTGCCGTTATGCCGCCATGGCTTTATGCCACCTTCAGTTCGTTAAAGAAGGTTTATTAGCTTAAATATGTTAAACTAATGAGTTGAAGCATCTCGATATCGATTGCTAAATGTGTTTATATACAAAATCGACTTTATACCTAAATATAAGTTTACGGAATTCTTCGAAATGCACTGCCGTTATGGCTTTATGTTAACTTCAGTAAGATAAAGAAGGTTAATTAACTTAAATATGCTAAACCAGTTATTTGAAGCATTTCGATATCGATTGCAAAATGTGTATATACAAGAAAATCGACTTTATACCTAAATATAAGATTACGGAAATCTTCTACATGCACTGCCGTTTTGCCGCCGTGGTTTTATGCCAACATCCGTTCGTTAAAGAAGGTTTATTAACTTAAATATATTAAACTAAGGATTTGAAACATTTCGATATCGATTGCTTAATGTGTATATACAAGAAAATCGACTTTATACCTAAATATAAGATGACGGAATTCTTCTAAATGCACTGCCGTTATGGCTTTACGTTAACTTCAGTTCGTTAAAGAAAGTTTATTAATTTAAATATGTTAAACCAGTTATTTAAAGCATTTCGATATCGATTGCTAAATGTGCTTATACAACAAAATCGACTTTATACCTAAATATAAGATTACGGAATTCTTCTAAATGCACTGCCGTTATGCCGTCGTTGCTTTATGCCAACTTCAGTTCGTTAAAGAAGGTTTATAAACTTAAATATTTTAAACTAATGATTTGAAGCATTTCGATATCGATTGCTATGTGTATATATACAAGAAAATCGACTTTATACCTAAATATAAGATTACGGAATTCTTCTACATGCACTGCCGTTATGCCGCCATGGCTTTATGTTAACTTCAGTGCGTTAAAGAAGCTTTATTAACTTAAATATATTAAACTAATGATTTGAAGCATTTCGTTATAGATTGCTAAATGAGTATATACAAGAAAGTCGACTTTATACCTAAATATAAGATTAGGGAATTCATCGAAATACTCTCCCGTTATGCCGTTATGGCTTTATATCACCTTCATTACGTTAAAGAAGGTTAATTAACTTAAATTTGTTAAATTAATGATTTGAAGATTTTCGATATCGATTGCTAAATGTGTAAATATAAGAAAGTCGACTTTATACCTTAATATAAGATTACGGAATTCATCGAAATACACTCCCGTTATGCCGTTATGGCTTTATATCACCTTCATTACGTTAAAGAAGCTTTATTCACTTAAATATATTAAACTTATGAGTTGAAGCATTTCGATATCGATTGCTAAGTGAGTATATACAAGAAAGTCGACTATATATCTAAATATAAGATTACGGAATTCATCGAAATACACTCCCGTTATGCCGTTATGGCTTTATATAAATTTCAGTACGCTAAAGAAGGTTAATTTACTTAAATATGCTAAACTAATGATTTAAAGCATTCCGATATCGATTGCTAAATGTGTATTTACAACAAAATCGATTTTATACCTAAATAAAAGTTTACGGAATCCACCCAAATATACTGCCGTTATGCCGTTGTGGCTTTATGTAAACTTCGGTAAGATAAAGAAGGTTAATTAACCTAAATATGCTAAACCAGTTATTTGAAGCTTTTCGATATCGATTGCTAAATACAAGAAAATCGACTTCATACCTAAATATGAGATTACGGAATTCTTATAAATGCACTGTCGTTAATGGCTTTATATTACCTTCATTACGTTAAAGAAGGTTAATTAACTTAAGTATGTTAAACTAATGATTTGAAGATTTTCGATATCGATTGCTAAATGTGTAAATACAAGAATATCGATACTGTCGTTATGGTGCCATGGCTTTATATCACCTTCATTACGTGATTTGAAGCATTTCGATATCGCTTGCTAAATGTGTATATACAAGAAAATCGACTTTATACCTAAATATAAGATTACGGAGTTCTTCTAAATGCACTGCCGTTATGCCGCCATGGCTTTATATCAACTTCAATGCGTTAAAGAAGGTTAATTAACTTAAATATGTTAAACTAATGATTTGAAGCATTTCGATATCGATTGCTAAATGTGTATATACAAGAAAATCGTATTTATACCTAAATATAAGATAACGGAATTCTTCTACGTGCACTGCCGTTATACCGCCATGGCTTTATGCCAACTTCAGTTCGTTAAAGAAGGTTTATTAACTTAAATATGTTAAACTAATGATTTGAAGCATTTCGATATCGCTTGCTAAATGTGTATATACAACAAAATTGACTTCATACCTAAATATAACATTACAGAATTCTTCTAAATGCACTGCCGTTATGCCGCTATTCCTTTATATCAACTTCAGTACGTTAAAGAAGGTTAATTAACTTAAATATGTTAAACTAATGATTTGGAGCATTTCGATATCGCTTGCTAAATGTGTATATACAAGAAAATCGTATTTATACCTAAATATAAGATTACGGAATTCTTCTAAATGCACTGCCGTTATGCCGCCATGGCTTTATATCAACTTCAATGCGTTAAAGAAGGTTAATTAACTTAAATATGTTAAACTAATGATTTGAAGCATTTCGATATCGATTGCTAAATGTGTATATACAACAAAATCGACTTTATACCTAAATATAAGATAACGGAATTCTTTTAAATGCACTGCCGTTATACCGTTAAGGCTTTATGCAGACTTCAGTAAGATAGAGAGGATTAATTAACTTAAATATCTTAAACTAATGATTTGAAGCATTTCGATATCGATTGCTAAATGTGTAAATACAAGAAAATCGCCTATATACTTAAATATAAGATTACGGAATTCTTCTACATGCACTGTCGTTATGCAGCCATGGCGTTATATCACCTTCAATACGTTAAAGAAGGTTAATTAACTTAAATATGTTAAACTAATGATTTGAAGCATTTCGATATCGCTTGCTAAATGTGTATATACAAGAAAATCGAATTTATACCTAAATATAAGATAACGGGATTATTCTAAATGCACTGCCGATATACCGTTAATGCTTTATGTAGACTTCAGTAAGCTAAAAAATGTTTATTAACTTAATATGTTAAGCTAATGATTTGAAGCATTTCGATATCGATATCTAAATGTGTATATAAAAGAAAATCGACTTTATACCTAAATAAAAGATTACGGAATTCTTCTACATGCAATGCCGTAATGCCGCCGTGGCTATATGCCAACTTCAGATCGTTAAAGAAGGTTTATTAACTTAAATATGTTAAGCTAATGAGTTCAAGCATCTCGATATCGATTGCTAAATGTGTATATACAACAAAATCGACTTTATACCTAAATATAAGATTACGGATTTCTTCTAAATGCACTGCCGTTATGCCGCCATGGCTTTAGATCAACTTCAATACGTTAAAGAAGGTTAATTAACTTAAATATGTTAAACTAATGATTTGAAGCATTTCGATATCGCTTGTATATACAAGAAAATCAGGTTTATTAACTTAAATATGTTAAGCTAATGAGTTGAAGCATCTCGATATCGATTGCTAAATGTGTATATAAAAGAAAATCGACTTTATACCTAAATAAAAGATTACGGAATTTTTCTACATGCAATGCCGTAATGCCGCCGTGGCTATATGCCAACTTCAGATCGTTAAAGAAGGTTTATTAACTTAAATATGTTAAGCTAATGAGTTCAAGCATCTCGATATCGATTGCTAAATGTGTATATACAACAAAATCGACTTTATACCTAAATGTAAGATTACGGATTTCTTCTAAATGCACTGCCGTTATGCCGCCATGGCTTTAGATCAACTTCAATACGTTAAAGAAGGTTAATTAACTTAAATATGTTAAACTAATGATTTGAAGCATTTCGATATCGCTTGTATATACAAGAAAATCAGGTTTATTAACTTAAATATGTTAAGCTAATGAGTTGAAGCATCTCGATATCGATTGCTAAATGTGTAAATACAACAATATCGACTTTATACCTAAATATAACATTACGGAATTCTTCTACATGCACTGCAGTTATGCCGCCATGGCTTTATGCCAACTTCAGTTCGTTATAGAAGGTTTATTAACTTAAATATGTTAAACTAATGATTTGAAGCATTTCGATATCGCTTGCTATATGTGTACATACAAGAAAATCGACTTTATACCTAAATATAAGATAACGGAATCCTTTTAAATGCACTGCCGTTATGCCGCCATGGCTTTATGCAGACTTCAGTAAGATAGAGAGGGTTAATTAACTTAAATATGTTAAACTAATAATTTGAAGCATTTCGATATCGCTTGCTAAATGTGTATATACAACAAAATCGACTTTATACCTAAATATAAGAATACGGAATTCTTCTTAATGCACTGCCGTTATGCCGCCATGGCTTTATATCAACTTCAATACGTTAAAGAAGGTTAATTAACTTAAATATGTTAAACTAATGATTTGAAGCATTTCGATATCGCTTGCTAAATGTGTATATACAAGAAAATCGCCTTTATACCTAAATATAAGCTAACGGAATTCTTCTACATGCACTGCCGTTATGCCGCCATGGCTTTATGCCAACTTCAGTTCGTTAAAGAAGTTTTATTAGCTTAAATATGTTAAACTAATGAGTTGAAGCATCTCGATATCGATTGCTAAATGTGTTTATATACAAAATCGACTTTATACCTAAATATAAGTTTACGGAATTCTTCGAAATGCACTGCCGTTATGGCTTTATGTTAACTTCAGTAAGATAAAGAAGGTTAATTAACTTAAATATGCTAAACCAGTTATTTGAAGCATTTCGATATCGATTGCAAAATGTGTATATACAAGAAAATCGACTTTATACCTAAATATAAGATTACGGAAATCTTCTACATGCACTGCCGTTTTGCCGCCGTGGTTTTATGCCAACATCCGTTCGTTAAAGAAGGTTTATTAACTTAAATATGTTAAACTAATGATTTGAAACATTTCGATATCGATTGCTTAATGTGTATATACAAGAAAATCGACTTTATACCTAAATATAAGATGACGGAATTCTTCTAAATGCACTGCCGTTATGGCTTTACGTTAACTTCAGTTTGTTAAAGAAAGTTTATTAATTTAAATATGTTAAACCAGTTATTTAAAGCATTTCGATATCGATTGCTAAATGTGTTTATACAACAAAATCGACTTTATACCTAAATATAAGATTACGGAATTCTTCTAAATGCACTGCCGTTATGCCGTCATTGCTTTATGCCAACTTCAGTTCGTTAAAGAAGCTTTATTAACTTAAATATATTAAACTAATGATTTGAAGCATTTCGTTATAGATTGCTAAATGAGTATATACAAGAAAGTCGACTTTATACCTAAATATAAGATTAGGGAATTCATCGAAATACTCTCCCGTTATGCCGTTATGGCTTTATATCACCTTCATTACGTTAAAGAAGGTTAATTAACTTAAATTTGTTAAATTAACTATTTGAAGATTTTCGATATCGATTGCTAAATGTGTAAATATAAGAAAGTCGACTTTATACCTTAATATAAGATTACGGAATTCATCGAAATACACTCCCGTTATGCCGTTATGGCTTTATATCACCTTCATTACGTTAAAGAAGCTTTATTCACTTAAATATATTAAACTAATGAGTTGAAGCATTTCGATATCGATTGCTAAGTGAGTATATACAAGAAAGTCGACTATATATCTAAATATAAGATTACGGAATTCATCGAAATACACTCCCGTTATGCCGTTATGGCTTTATATAAATTTCAGTACGCTAAAGAAGGTTAATTTACTTAAATATGCTAAACTAATGATTTAAAGCATTCCGATATCGATTGCTAAATGTGTATTTACAACAAAATCGATTTTATACCTAAATAAAAGTTTACGGAATTCACCCAAATATACTGCCGTTATGCCGTTGTGGCTTTATGTAAACTTCGGTAAGATAAAGAAGGTTAATTAACCTAAATATGCTAAACCAGTTATTTGAAGCTTTTCGATATCGATTGCTAAATACAAGAAAATCGACTTCATACCTAAATATGAGATTACGGAATTCTTATAAATGCACTGTCGTTAATGGCTTTATATTACCTTCATTACGTTAAAGAAGGTTAATTAACTTAAGTATGTTAAACTAATGATTTGAAGATTTTCGATATCGATTGCTAAATGTGTAAATACAAGAATATCGATACTGTCGTTATGGTGCCATGGCTTTATATCACCTTCATTACGTTAAAGAAGGTTAATTAACTTAAATATGTTAAACTAATGATTTGAAGAATTTCGATATCGATTGCTAAATGAGTATATACAAGAAAATCGACTTTATACCTAAATATAAGATTACGAAATTTTTCGAAATGCGCTGCCGTTATGCCGTTAAGGCTTTTGTAGACTTCAGTAATATAAAGAGGGTTAATTAACTTAAATATGTGAAACTAATGATTTGACGCATTTCGATATGGATTGCTAAATGAGTATATACAAAAAAATCGACTTTATACCTAAATAGAGGATTACGGAATGCTTCTAAATGCACTGCCGTTATGCCGTTAAGGCTTTTGTAGACTTCAGTAGAATAAAGAGGGTTAATTATCTTAAATATGTTAAACTCATGATTTGAAGCATTTCGATGTCGATTGCCAAATGCGTATATACAACAAAATCGACTTAATACCTAAATATAAGATTACGGAACTCTTCTTAATGCACTGCCGTTATGCCGTTAAGGCTTTTGTAGACTTCAGTAGAATAAAGAGGGTTAATTATCTTAAATATGTTAAACTCATGATTTGATGCATTTCGATATCGATTGCTTAATGTGTATATACAAGAAAATCGACATTATACTTAAATATAAGATTACGTAATTCTTCCAAATGTACTCTCGTTATGCCGCCATGGCTTTGTATCACCTACAATACGTTAAAGAAGGTTTATTAACTTCAATATGTTACACTAATGATTTGAAGCATTTCGATATCGATGGCTAAATGAGTACATACAATAAAATCGAATTCATACCTAAATATAAGATTACGTAGTTCTTCTAAATGCACTGCCGTTATGCCGTTAAGGCCTTTGTAGGCTTCAGTAAGATAAAGAGCGTTAATTAACTTAAATATGTTAAACTAATGATTTGAAGCATTTCGATATCGATTGCTAAATATGTATGTACAAAAAAATCGACTTTTTACCTAAATATAAGATAACGGAATTCATATAAATATACTGCCGTTATGGCTTTATGTAATCTTCAGAAAGATAAAGAAGGTTAATTAACTTAAATATGCTAAACCAGTTATTTGAAGCATTTCGATATCGACTGCAAAATGTGTATATACAGAAAAATCGACTTTATGCCTTAATATAGGACTACGGAATTCTTCCAAATACAGTGCCGTTATGGCTTTATGTCAACTTCAGTTCGCTAAAGGAGGTTTATTAGCTAAAATATGTTAAACCAGTTATCTGAAGCATTTCGATATCGATTGCGAAATGTATATATACAAGAAAATCGACTTTATACCTAAATATAAGATTGCGGAATTCTTCTACATGCACTGTCGTTATGCCGCCATGGCTTTTTATCACCTTCATTACGCTAAAGAAGGTTAATTATTTTAAATATGTTAAATTAATGGTTCGAAGCATTTCGATATCGATTGCTAAATGTGTAGATACAAGAAAATCGACTTTATACCTAAATATAAAATTATAACATTACGGAATTCTTCTAAATGCACTGCCGTTATGCCGCCATGGATTTATATAAACTTCAATACGTTAAAGAAGGTTAATTAACTTAAATATGTTAAACTAATGATTTGAAGCATTTCGATATCGCTTGTATATACAAGAAAATCGAATTTATACCTTAATATAAGATAACGGGATTCTTCTAAATGCACTGCAGTTATGCCGCCATGGCTTTATATCAACTTTAATACGATAAAGAAGGTTTATTAACTTAAATATGTTAAACTAATGAGTTGAAGCATCTCGATATCGATTGCTAAATGTGTATATACAACAAAATTGACTTTATACCTAAATATAAGATTACTGAATTCCTCTAAATGCACTGCCGTTATGCCGCCATGGCTTTACGCCAACTTCCGTTCGTTAAAGAAGGTTTATTAAATTAAATATTTTAAACTAATGATTTGAAGCATTTCGATATCGATTGCTAAATGTGTATATAAAAGAAAATCGACTTTATACCTAAATATAAGATAACGGGATTCTTCTAAATGCACTGCCGTTATGCCCCCATGGCTTTATATCAACTTCAATACGTTAAAGAAGATTAATTATCTTAAATATGTTAAACTAATGATTTGAAGCATTTCGATATCGATATCTAAATGTGTATATAAAAGAAAATCGAC
Organism: Bactrocera correcta; assembly: GCA_027475135.1. Lineage (NCBI taxonomy): Eukaryota > Metazoa > Arthropoda > Insecta > Diptera > Tephritidae > Bactrocera > Bactrocera correcta. The sequence goes on along the minus strand of JAPZAG010001259.1, from coordinate 12,885 downwards.
TTTATACCTAAATAAAAGATTACGGAATTCTTCTACATGCACTGCCGTAATGCCGCCGTGGCTTAATGCCAACTTAAGATCGTTAAAGAAGGTTTATTAACTTAAATATGTTAAGCTAATGAGTTGAAGCATCTCGATATCGATTGCTAAATGTGTATATACAACAAAATCGAATTTATACCTAAATATAAGATTACGGATTTCTTCTAAATGCACTGCCGTTATGCCGCCATGGCTTTAGATCAACTTCAGTACGTTAAAGAAGGTTAATTAACTTAAATATGTTAAACTAATGATTTGAAGCATTTCGATATCGCTTGTATATACAAGAAAATCAGGTTTATTAACTTAAATATTTTAAGCTAATGAGTTGAAGCATCTCGATATCGATTACTAAATGTGTAAATACATTAAAATCGACTTTATACATAAATATAAGATTACGGAATTCTTCTAAATGCACTGCCGTTATGCCGCCATAGCTTTATATCAACTTCAATACGTTAAAGAAGATTAATTAACTTAAATATGTTAAACTAATGATTTGAAGCATTTCGATATCGCTTGCTAAATGTGTATATACAAGAAAATCGAATTTATACCTAAATATAAGATAACGGGATTCTTCTAAATGCACTGCCGTTATGCCGCCATGGCTTTATATCAACTTCAATACGTTAAAGAAGATTACTTATCTTAAATATGTTAAACTAATGATTTGAAGCATTTCGATATCGATATCTAAATGTGTATATACCACAAAATCGAATTTATACCTAAATATAAGATTACGGATTTCTTCTAAATGCACTGCCGTTATGCCGCCATGGCTTTAGATCAACTTCAGTACGTTAAAGAAGGTTAATTAACTTAAATATGTTAAACTTATGATTTGAAGCATTTCGATATCGCTTGTATATACAAGAAAATCAGGTTTATTAACTTAAATATTTTAAGCTAATGAGTTGAAGCATCTCGATATCGATTGCTAAATGTGTAAATACAACAAAATCGACTTTATACCTAAATATAAGATTACGGAATTCGTCTACATGCACTGCCGTTATGCCGCCATGGCTTTATGCCAACTTCAGTTCGTTATAGAAGGTTTGTAAACTTAAATATGTTAAACTAATGAGTTGAAGCATCTCGATATCGATTGCTAAATGTGTATATACAAAAAAATCGACTTTATACCTAAATACAAGATTACGGATTTCTTCTAAATGCACTGCCGTTATGCCGCCATGTCTTTAGATCAACTTCAATACGTTAAAGAAGGTTAATTAACTTAAATATGTTAAACTAATGATTTGAAGATTTTCGATATCGATTGCTAAATGTGTAAATATAAGAAAATCGAATATATACTTAAATGTAAGATTACGGAATTCTTCTACATGCACTGTCGTTATGCCGCCATGGCTTTATATCTCTTTCATTACGTTAAAGAAAGTTAATTAACTTAAATATGTTAAACTAATGATTTGAAGATTTTCGATATCGATTGCTAAATGTGTAAATACAAGAAAATCGACTTTATACCTAAATAAAAGATCACGAAATCCTTCTACATGCACTGCCGTAATACCGCCGTGGCTATATGCCAAATTCAGATCGTTAAAGAAGGTTTATTAACTTAAATATTTTAAACTAATGAGTTGAAGCATCTCGATATCGATTGCTAAATGTGTATATACAACAAAATCGACTTTATACCTAAATATAACATTACGGAATTCTTCCAAATGCACTGCCTTTATACCGGCTTTATGTAAACTTCAGTAGGATAAAGAAGGTTAATTATTCTAAATATGTTAAAGTAATGATTTGAGGCATTTCGATATCGCTTGCTAAATGTGTATATACAAGAAAATCGACTTTATACCTAAATAAAAGATCACGAAATCCTTCTACATGCACTGCCGTAATACCGCCGTGGCTATATGACAAATTCAGATCGTTAAAGAAGGTTTATTAACTTAAATATGTTAAACTAATGAGTTGAAGCATCTCGATATTGATTGCTAAATGTGTATATACAACAAAATCGACTTTATACCTAAATATAAGATTACGGAATTCTTCCAAATGCACTGCCTTTATACCGGCTTTATGTAAACTTCAGTAGGATAAAGAAGGTTAACCTTAGTCATCGACTAGCTAAGAAAGCGATCGGACGTGTTGACTTCAGAAAACGCTCTCTCGCATCTCTAGTGTAAATCTCAATAAATTCGTGTCTACTCGTGTTATTTCTTTTTGTTATACAAAAAAAAACAGAAAACAAAACACAAAAAAAAAAAGAAAAAACACACCAACAAAAAAAATGGCTCCTGGGCCGCCGGACAAATCTTCCAACAGATTTGCTTTGCTATCAGAGGATGTCAATTCTCCAAAAAGATCACGGATTGACTTCCAAGCCAAAAACTTTCCAAAATTACCAGCTATAAACAAAACAGTGAAAAATTCCAAATATTTAGTGATCTCTCCAACCGATACTGACAAAAGACTTACTAAACTTAGCCCATTTGCAATCAAAAAAGGACTTGAATCTATTTCCAAAGAAATCGATTCCATTTCGAAACTTAAAGATGGAAGCATCTTAATCCTTGCAAACAATGCTAAAACGAGTGAAAAATTTTTAAAATCAAAAGACCTTTGTGGTATGTGTGCAATATCAGTGAAATTACACGCCAGTTTAAACTCAGTAAAAGGTGTCGTTTTCGACAAGAATCTTGCTGAAGTTGACGAAAAAGAACTTATTAACGAGCTAAGCTCCCAAGGAGTAACAAGTGTATACAAGTTCACCAAACAAGCCAAAGAAAAAACAATTAATTCTGGCCTCATTGTCTTAACTTTTGACAGATTTCAACTACCTAGTGAACTCGATGTAGCATGGTACAAATTAAAAATTAAACCTTACATACCCAACCCCATGAGATGTAAAAACTGCCAAATTCTTGGACATACCCAAAAATGGTGTAAAAATAACCCATCTTGCCCCGTTTGTAATCTACCGCCCCATAGCGATACAATATGCAGCCGCATAACATGTGCAAATTGTTATGGCGAGCACACCTCATCGGACATGTCCAAAATACCAACAAATTAAAGAAATTTTAAACCATAAAAACATTAGAAAACATCAGTATGGGCGAGGCGCGCCGAAAATATAAAGAGCAACACCCTATGCAAGTGGGCACAACTGTACCCTTTTCGCAAATAATTAACCACTCTCATCACAAACAAACAAAACAAGCAGAAACCGAAGACATATCATCAATAAATATTCAAAAACAACACAGTACAACAAACGCATCGGCACATACAGTGCATCACCATCCAGCATCCAACAACTACAAATCAAAAGCCAATAACGAACAAAACATCACTCTACACAAAGATGGTCATACAACACAAAATTCTAATAACAACAATATCACCAATCAAACTTCTCAAGAGCAATTGATCTCACTTCTTTCTCGTTACACATCTCATCTCAACGATATCTCCGAAATACCAACAACTTCAACAATCACTGATCATAGCTACGGAGGAAACAACAACACAGACTTGTCAAACCAGTTCGAGGATATCTCTGATAACATTTAGCAGCGGAATAAGTAATAGTAACAATTATTCAATTTTGCACTCTCTACATAATGACTCTCAACTTACTACAAGGGAATTGTAAAGGTTACTATAACAATTACACAGAAATAGAAATTTTGTTAAAATCCTATTCCCCACAAATTGTCTGCTTACAAGAAACCCACTTATCAAAGAGCGCCAAGCCTTATTGCCCAAAGCAATACGATGGATATTTTTTCAATTTACATCACAATGTAACTTCTAAGCAGGGTTGTGCTATATTAGTGCATAAGTCTATTCAACATAAGCATATTAACATTACGTCAAACCTTATTGCTACAGCTGTACAAATTAACTTTCCCCATGTTATAACAATTTTTTGTGTTTATATTCCACCCCAACAACATATAACCGTAGCTGATCTTCTTAGCTTAACCAGCAACGTAAATACTCCGATAATAATGTTAGGCGATTTCAATGGTTGGAGCCCTTTGTGGGGCTCCCAATATTGTAACGCTAGAGGACAAATAATTGAGAACTACATATTAAGCTCAAATATAGCAATCCTTAACGATAATGTGCCAACTCACTTTTCAACACATGGTAGCTTCACCAATATAGATCTATCACTATGCTCGCCACAATATCTTCCTCATGCCTGTTGGAATGTTATAGATGATCTTCACAATAGTGATCACTTTCCTATACAATGTACCTTCAATTTTCTGTCCCTTTCGGAGAGGATACCTTCTTCAAATATTCAATTCAACTGTGACCGTGCAGATTGGCGAAAGTTTCAAAATATTGCAACACAAAATCATTATATAGTTTCACCCAATATTAACAAAGAAGCCGCACAAATTCAAAAGATCATAAGAAAGGCTGCCAATGAATCTTTTCCCAAAAAACCCAAAACGTAGAAATACTAAACAAAACGTTCCATGGTGGAATCCTAACCTAAATTCATTAAGGCAGGCAAAGCAAGACGCTTGGAAAACTTATAGGCAAGTGAAAAGCATAGAAAGTCTTTTAGATTAAAAAAAGAAGAATGCCCACTTTATCCGACAAAAGAAAATATCCAAAACCAAAGCCTTTGAAGACCTCACAAAAACTATCAATCCATCCTCACCAACAAGCTACATTTGGAAAAAGATTCACCTTCTCTCTGGTACTTACAAGCCCTTTGGGATCAAATACATCTCGGTTAACAACAACAATGTGACAGTTCCTAAAGACATTGCCCTTGAATTCGCTCAATTTTATTCTTCTAATTCTGACTCATCAAACTTCCCTATTGAATTCCAAAATTTAAAAAAATACAAATCTTAACGCAGAAATTAATTTTACTCCCAATAAGTACACAAAGTTTTTGGAAACAAATTTTACAATCGAGGAATTCGAAGCATGTTTAAGGAACTCCAAAGGCACAACTCCAGGCCACGATAAAATAACCTACAAAATGATTGCCAACTCCCCTATAGACATTAAAAATCGAATACTTACACTATATAATCGGTCATACGAAAATAATATTATCCCACAGAATTTTAAAATAGCCACAGTCATACCCATACTTAAACCAAGTAAAAATGAGATTTCCATCCAAAATTATAGACCTATATCCCTATTACCATGCTTAGGAAAATTACAAGAAAAAATGATAGCAAATAGACTAACGTGGTACCTTAATTCCTCTAAATTAATTTCCCAACAACAAGTTGGCTTTAAAAAAGGATCCAGCACAAAAGATGCTCTCCTATATATTGACCACCTAATAAGTAAAAATCTATCAGTAAGAAACCATGTCTCAATATTAGCAATAGATTTCCAAAACGCGTTCGATAATATAGGAGTTCACGTTGTACTAAAAAAACTAGTGGAATGGAAAACAGGGGAAAAAATGTACAACTATATAAAAAACTTTTTAACAAACAGGAAACTTCGTGTAAGGGTTAACAATGTCCTTTCTCCACTATTCCCTCTGTCAAATGGTATCCCTCAAGGCTCCCCATTGTCAGTAGTCCTCTTTTTGATTGCTTTTGAAGATATCGTCACTATCCTAAAAGAACAAAAACACATAGATTTCTGTCTGTACGCGGATGACCTTTACATTATGTGCAACAAAAGAGATCCAAATGATATCCAATCCATCTTCCAACATACATTAAATAGCATCCACATCTGGTCAAAAAAATCTGGGGCCAAAATCTCTTTACAAAAATGTAAGCATTTTCATTCCTGCAGAAAACATAATTGCAGGAGAATAAGTATTGATTTCAATAATATTACAATAGAAAATACGGATAATATTAAGATTTTAGGGTTATATTTTGATAAAAGGAACACATTTAACAAACATTGTACATACATTAAACAAGATCTGGCCTCCAGACTCAATATAATAAAATACCTTTCCTCAAACAAAAGCCATATCCATACTAACACACTCATAAATTTTACAAAAATTACCATCCTCGCAAAAATTGACTATGGATTGCAAATTTATGGCAAAACCTCGAAATCATCTCTTACGAAAATAATGGGCGCATATCACGCTGCTGTCCGATTTAGCCTCAGGGCCTTTCGGACAACTCCTGTCAAATATCTGCTAGCCGAAGGTGGTTTTCTTTCATTAGTAGATCGTGTCGCTTATATTAGAGCACGTTCTATTAACATCATATGTTCTAACAATAACTCAATTTTGGATAAGGAAATAAAGCTACTTAAAACCCGAAAAAATACAGTATCTATAAAATCAGGTCTTGTGGAGATGTTCTATATGATAAAGCAAACACAGAAATGGGTATTCAAAAACTCAGGGAAACATATCACTCCCCCTTGGTTGCTATGTTCCGAATCATTTATCAACACGCTTTCTGTATACCCAAAAGACTCAACTAGCCCTCTTATCTATCAACAAGCATTTCTAGAGGCAGCCGCTCCATTAAAGAACAACCACTGGAAATTTCTATTTACGGATGGGTCAAAAAACAATAATGGAACATCTTTTTCAGTAGTCCATGAAAATGGTGATCTCATAGCAAACGGAGTTTTACAAGATCAAACATCACCCTACGAGGCTGAAATACAAGCTGTCCTAAGCGCGTTACAATTCGCCACCCAAAAAAAAGGGAAAAAGTACGTTATCTGCACAGACAGCAAAGCAATACTGCATGGAGTTCATAACCTCAACAATCACTCAGAAGAAATATCCACTATTAGGACCTCCTTAATAAACTTAAAAAAAAGAATCAAGCTCATGTGGATCCCAGGTCATGTCGATATAACAGGAAATGAGTTAGCAGATAAAGCTGCCAAAGCGGCCTCAACATCTCCCCTTCAGCTATTCATACCATTTCCGAAAAAACGAATCAAATGTGAGATATTACAAGACCTTCACCAAAAATTTCAATACGAATGGAGCAAAGAAATTGGTCATTACAAAAACTTAAATCCAGACAAACACGCAATAAGACTTTCAACCAATACCACAGCTGTAATGAACAAATGTTTTATAAGACTACGCCTTGGGCACACCCGTCTTACACATCTTCACTTGATGAAGAAGGAGTCACAGCCAACGTGCCATTTCTGCAACTCATCTCCTTTAACCATCACCCATATCCTTAAGGAATGCCAATCCTTAAACCTCCACCGATCCACCGTATTTCATCAAGATCCCATATCCATACTAAACACCCCAAACGAAGACAATGTCAAAAATATTTTCAATTATTTAAAACTTTTAAATATACATAAATTAATATAAGTTATACATTATTTAACCAAAAGTAACCGATAGCCCTAGTTGCTAGTGTTTTTCATATTTATTGTAATTTCAATTATAATAAATAATAAATAATAATAATAATAATAAAGAAGGTTAATTAACTTAAGTATGTTAAAGTAATGATTTGAGGCATTTCGATGTCGCTAGCTAAATGTGTATATACAAGAAAATCGTATTTATACCTAAATATAAGATAACGGAATTCTTCTAAATGCACTGCCGTTATACCGTTAAATCTTTATGTAGACTTCAGTAAGCTAAAAAATGTTTATTAATTTAATATGTTAAACTCATGATTTGAAGCATTTCGATATCGATATCTAAAGGTGCATATAAAAGAAAATCGACTTTATACCTAAATAAAAGATTACGAAATCCTTCTACATGCACTGCCGTAATACCGCCGTGGCTATATGACAAATTCAGATCGTTGAAGAAGGTTTATTAACTTAAATATGTTAAGCTAATGAGTTGAAGCATCTCGATATCTATTGCTAAATGTGTATATACAAAAAAATCGACTTTATACCTAAATATAAGATTACGGAATTCTTCCAAATGCACTGCCTTTATACCGGCTTTATGTAAACTTCAGTAGGATAAAGATGGTTAATTAACTTAAGTATGTTAAACTAATAATTTGAGGCATTTCGATATCGCTTGCTAAATGTGTATATACGAGAAAATCGTATTTATACCTAACTATAAGATAAGGGAATTCTTCTACATCCACTGCCGTTATGCCAACTTCAGATTCTTCAAGAAGGTTTATTAACTTAAACATGTTAAACTAATGAGTTCAAGCATTTCGATGTCGATTGCTAAATGCGTATAAACAACAAAATCGACTTTATACCTAAATATAAGTTTACGGAATTCTTCCAAATGCACTGCCGTTATACCGTTAAGGCTTTTGTAGACTTCAGTAAGACAAAGAGGATTAATTAACTTAAATATGTTAAACTTATGATTTGAAGCATTTCGATATCGATTGCTTAATGTGTATATACAAGAAAATCGTTTTTATACCTAAATATAAGATTACGGAATTCTTCCAAATGAACTGTCGTTATGCCACCATGGCTTTGTATCACCTTCAATACGTTAAAGAAGGTTAATTATTCTAAATATGTTAAACTAATGGTTTGAAGCATTTCGATATCGATTGCTAAATGTGCAAATACAAGAAAATCGACTTTATACCTAAATATAAAATTATAACTTTACGTAATTCTTCTAAATGCACTGCCGCTATACCGTTAAGGCTTTATGTAGACTTCAGTAAGCTACAAAATGTTTATTAATTTAATATGTTAAACTAATGATTTGAAGCATTTCGATATCGATTGAAAAATGTGTATATACAAGAAAATCGACTTTATGCCTAATATAAGATTGCGGAATTCTTCTACATCCACTGCCGTTATGCCAACTTCAGATCGTTAAAGAAGGTTTATTAACTTAAATATGTTAAACTAATGAGTTGAAGCATTTCGATGTCGATTGCTAAATGCGTATATACAACAAAATCGACTTAATACCTAAATATAAGATTACGGAACTCTTCCAAATGCACTGCCGTTATGCCGTTAAGGCTTTTGTAGATTTCAGTAAGATAAAGAGGGTTAATTTACTTAAATATGTTAAACTAATGATTTGAGGCATTTCAATATCGATTGCTAAATGTGTAAATATAAGAAAATCGAATATATACTTAAATGTAAGCTTACGGAAATCTTCTACATGCACTGTCGTTATGCCGCCATGGCTTTATATCTCTTTCATTACGTTAAAGAAAGTTAATTAACTTAAATATGTTAAACGAATGATTAGAAGCATTTCGATATCGATTGCTAAATGTGTATATACAAGAAAATCGACTTTATACCAAAACATAAGATTACAGAATTCTTCTAAATGCACTGCCGTTATGCCGCCATGGCTTTATGCCAACCTCAGTTCGTTAAAGAAGGTTTATTAACTTAAATATGTTAAACTAATGAGTTGGAGCATCTCGATATCGATTGCTAAATGAGTATATACAACAAAATCAACTTTATACCTAAATATAAGATTACGTAACTCTTCCAAATGCACTGCCGTTATGCCGTTATGGCTTTATGTAAACTTCAGTAAGATAAAGAAGGTTAATTAACTTAAATATGTTAAACTAATGATTTGAAGCATTTCGATATCGATTGCTAAATGTGTATATACAAGAAAATCGACTTTATACCTAAATATAAGATTACGGAATTCTTCTAAATGCATTGCCGTTATGCCGTTATGGCTTCATTTTAACTTCAGTTCGTTTAAGAAGGTTTATTAACTTAGATATGTTACACCAGTTATTTGAAGCATTTTGAAATCGATTGCTTAATGAATATATACAAGAAAATCGACTTTCTACCTAAATATAATTTTACGGAATTCTTCTAAATGCACTGCCGTTATGCCGTTAGGGCTTTATGTTAACTTCTGTTCGTTAAAGAAGGTTAATTTACTTAAATATGTTAAACTAATGTTTTGAAGATTTTCGAAATCGATTGCTAAATGCATATATACAAAAATATCGACTTTATACCTAAATATAAGATTACGGAATTCTTCAAATGCACTGCCGTTATGCCGTTAAGGCGTTTGCAGACTTCAGTAAGATAAAGAGGGTTAATTAACTTAAATATGTTAAACTAATGATTTGAAGTTTTTCGAAATCGATTGCTAAATGCATATTTACAACAAATTCGACTTAATACCTAAATATTAGATTACGGATTTCTTCTAAATGCACTGCCGTTATGCCGTTATGGCTTTATATTAACTTCAGTTCGTTAAAGAAGGTTTATTAACTTAAATATGTTAAACCAGTTATTTGAAGCATTTCGATATCGATTGCTTAATGCATATATACAAAAAAATCGACTTTATACCTAATAATAAGACTATGGAATTCTTCCAAATGTACTGTCGTTATGCCGCCATGGCTCTTTATCAACTTCAATACGTTAGAGAAGGTTTATTAACTTGAATATGTTAAACTAAGGATTTGAAGCATTTCGATATCGCTTGCTAAATGTGTATATGCAAGAAATCCGAATTTATACCTAAATATAAGATAACTGAATTCTTCTAAATGCACCGCCGTTATGCCGTTAAGGCTTTATGTAGACTTCAGTGCGTTAAAGAAGGTTTATTAACTTAAATATGTTAAACTAATGTTTTGAAGATTTTCGAAATCGATTGCTAAATGCATATATACAAAAAAATTGACTTTATACCTAAATATAAGATTGCGGAATTCTTCAAATTCACTGCCGTTATGCCGTTATGGCTTTATGTTAACTTCTGTTCGTTAAAGAAGGTTAATTAACTTAAATATGTTAAACTAATGATTTGAAGCATTTCGATATCGATTTCTAAATGCATATATACAAGAAAGTCGAATTTATACCCAAATATAAAATTGCGGAATTCTTCTAAATGCAGTGCAGTTATACCGCCATGGCTTCATGTCACCGTCGGTAGGTTAAAGAAGGTAATTTTACTTATATATGTTAAACTAATGATTTGAAGCATTTCGATATCGATTGCTTAATGTGCTAGTAAAAGAAACTTGACTTTATACCTAAACATAGGATAACGGAATTCTTCCAAATGCACTGCCGTTATTCCGCCATGGCCTTATGTTAACTTCAGTTAGTTAAAGAAGGTTTATTAACTCAAATATGTTAAACCTGTTATTTGAAGCATTTCGATATCGATTGCTTAATGCATATATACAAGAAAATCGACTTTATACCTAAATATAAGATTATGGAATTCTTCCAAATTACTATCGTTATGGCGCCATGGCTTTATTTCACCTTCAATACGTTAAAGATGGTTAATTAACTTAAATATGTTAAACTAATGATTTGAAGCATTTCTATATCGATTTCTAAATGCATATATACAAGAAAATCGACTTTATACCTAAATATAAGATTACGGAATTCTTCCAAATTACTGTCGTTATAGCGCCATGGCTTTATTTCACCTTCAATACGTTAAAGATGGTTAATTAACCCTTATATGTTAAACTAATGATTTGAAGCATTTCGATATCGATTGCTAAATGTGTATATACAAAAAAATCGACTTTATCCCTAAATATAAGATTACGGAATTCTTCCAAATGTATTGTCGTTATGCCGCCATGGTTTGTATCAACTTCAATACGTTAAAGAAGGTTAATTATTTTAAATATGTTAAACTAATGGTTTGAAGCATTTCGATATCGATTGCTAAATGTGTAAATACAACAAAATCCACTTTATACCAAAATATAAAATGATAACATTACGGAGTTCTTCTAAATGTACTGCCGTTATACCGTTAAGGCTTTATGTAGACCTCATTAAGCTAAAAAATTTTTGTTAGCTTAAATATGTTAAACTAATGATTTGAAGCATTTCGATATCGATTGCTAAATGAGTATATACAAGAAAATCGACTTTATACCTAAATATAAGATTACGGGATTCTTCCAAATGTACTTCCGTTATGTCCCCATGGCTTTATATCACATTCAATACGTTAAAGAAGGTTAATTAACTTAAATATGTTAAACTAATGATTTAAAGATTTCGAAATCGACTGCTAAATGCATATATACAAAAAAATCGACTTTATACCTAAATATAAGATTACGGAATTCTTCCAAATGTACTGTCGTTATGCCGCCATGGCTTTATATCAACTTCAATACTTTAAAAGAAGGTTAATTAACTTAAATTTGTTAAACTAATGATTTGAAGCATTTCGATATCGATTGCTAAATGTGTATATACAAAAAAATCGAATCTATACCTAAATATAAGTTTACGGATTTCTTCTAAATGCACTGCCGTTATGCCGTTATGGCTTTATATCAACTTCAGTTCGCTAAAAAAGGTTTATTAACTTAAATATGTTAAACCAGTTATTTGAAGCATTTCGATATCGATTGCTTAATGCATATATACAAGAAAATCGACTTTATACCTAAATATAAGATAACTGAATTCTTCTAAATGCACCGCCGTTATGCCGTTAAGGCTTTATGTAGACTTCAGTGCGTTAAAGAAGGTTTATTAACTTAAATATGTTAAACTAATGATTTGAAGCATTTCGATATCTATTGCTGAATGCGATATACAAGAAAATCGACTTTATACCTAAATATAAGATCACGGAATTCTTCCAAATGTACTGTCGTTATGCCGCCGTGGCTTTGTATCAACTTCAATACGTTAAAGAAATTTAATTATTTTAAATATGTTAAACTAAGGGTTTGAAGCTTTTTGATATCGCTTGCTAAAAGAGTATATACAAGAAAGTCAAATTTATACCTAAATATAAGATAACGGAATTCTTCTAAATGCCGTGCAGTTATACCGTTAATGCTTTATGTAGACTTCAGTGCGTTAAAGAAGTTTTATTAACCTAAATATGTTAAACTAATGATTTGAAGCATTTCGATATCG
>JAPZAG010001258.1:0-35914 GCA_027475135.1 Bactrocera correcta | reverse complement strand
TATCGATTGCAAAATGTGTAAATACAAGAAAATCGACTTTATACCTAAATATAAGATTACGAAAACTTTCTACATGCACTGCCGTTATGCCGTCATGGCTTTATATAACCTTCATTACGGTAAAGAAGGTTAATTATCTTAAATATGTTAAACTAATGATTTGAAGCATTTCGATATCGATTGCTAAATGTGTATGTACAACAAAATCGACTTTATACCTGAATATAAGATTACGGAATTCTGCCACATATACTGCCGTTATGTCGTTATGGCTTTATATCACCTTCAATACGTTAAAGAAGGTTAATTATTTTAAATATGTTATACTAATGGTTTGAAGCATTTCGATATCGATTGCTAAATGTGTAAATACAAGAAAATTGACTTTATACCTAAATATAAGATTACGAAAACTTTCTACATGCACTGCCGTTATGCCGTCATGGCTTTATATAACCTTCATTACGGTAAAGAAGGTTAATTATCTTAAATATGTTAAACTAATGATTTGAAGCATTTCGATATCGATTGCTAAATGTGTATGTACAACAAAATCGACTTTATACCTAAATATAAGATTACGGAATTTTTCTAAATGCACTGTCGTTAGGCCGCAATGGCTTTATATCACCTTCATTACGTTAAAGAAGGTTAATTAACTTAAATATGTTAAACTAATGATTTGAAGATTTTCGATATCGATTGCTAAATGTGTAAATACAAGAAAATCGACTATATACCTAAATATAAGATTACGGAATTCTTCTACATGCACTGTCGTTATGCCGCCATGGCTTTATATAACCTTCATTACGGTAAAGAAGGTTAATTATCTTAAATATGTTAAACTAATGATTTGAAGCATTTCGATATCGATTGCTAAATGTGTATGTACAACAAAATCGACTTTATACCTGAATATAAGATTAGGGAATTCTGCCACATATACTGCCGTTATGTCGTTATGGCTTTATGTAAACTTCAGTAAGAGAAAGAAGGTTAATTAATTTAAATATGCTTAACCAGTTATTTGAAGCATTTTGATATCGATTGCAAAATGTGTATGTACAAGAAAATCGACTTTATTCCTAAATATAAGATTACGGAATTCTTCCACATGTACTGTCGTTATGCCGCCATGGCTTTATATCACCTTCAATACGTTAAAGAAGGTTAATTATTTTAAATATGTTAAACTAATGGTTTGAAGCATTTCGATATCGATTGCTTAATGTGTAAATACAAGTAAATCGACTTTATACCTAAATATAAGATTACGAAAACTTTCTACATGCACTGCCGTTATCCCGTCATGGCTATATGCAAACTTCAGATCGTTAAAGAAGGTTTATTAACTTAAATATGTTAAACTAATGAGTTGAACCAACTCGATGTCGATTACTAAATGTGTATATACAACAAAATCGACTTTATTCCTGGATATAAAATTACGGAATTCTTCCAAATGCACTGCCGTTATACCGTTATGGCTTTAATGTAAACTTCAGTAAGAAAAAGAAGGATAATTAACTTAATATGTTAAACTAATGATTTGAAGCATATCGATATCGATTGCTAAATGTGTATATACAAGAAAATCGACTTTATACCTAAATATAAGAGTACGGAATTCTTCGAAATGCACTGCCGTTATGCCGATAAGGCTTTTGTAGACTTCAGTAAGATAAAGAGGGTTAGTTAACTTAAATATGTTAAACTAATGATTCGAAGCATTTCGATATGGATTGCTAAATGTGTATATAAAAGAAAATCGAATTTATATCTAAACATATGGTACGGAATTTTTATAAATGAACTGAAGTTATGCCGCAAAGGTTTTAAGCCAACTTCCGTTCCTTAAAGAAGGCTAATTAACTTAAATATGTTAAGCTAATGATTTGAAGCATTTCGATATCGATTGCTATACAATTCGATATCGCTTGCTAAATGTGTATATAAAAGAAAATCGAATTTATATCTAAACATAAGATTACGGAATACTTCTAAATGTACTGTCGTCATGCCGCCATGGCTTTATATCATCTTCATTACGTTAGCGAAGGCCAATTAACTGAAATATGTTAAACTAATGATTTGAAGCATCTCGATATCGATTGCAAAATGAGTATATACAAGAAAATCGACTTTATACCTAAATATAAGCTAACGGAATTCTTCTACATGCACTGCCGTTATGCCGCCATGGCTTTATGCACACTTCAGTTCGTTCAAGAAGGTTTATTAACTTAAATATGTTAAACTAATGAGTTGAAGCATCTGGATTTCTATTGCTAAATGTGTATATACAAGAAAATCGACTTTATACCTAAATATAAGATTACGGAATTCTTCCAAATGCACTGCCGTTATACCGTTATGGCTTTATGTAAACTTCAGTAAGATAAATAAGGTTTATAACTTAAATATGATAAACTAATGATTTGAAGCATTTCGTTATCGATTGCTAAATGTGTATATACAAGAAAATCGACTTTATACCTAAATATAAGATAACGGAATTCTTCTACATGCACTGTCGTTATGCCGCCATGGCTTTATATCACCTTCAATACGTTAAAGAAGGTTAATTAACTTAAATATGTTAAACTAATTATTTGAAGATTTCCGATATCGATTGCTATATGTGTAAATACAAGAAAATCGACTATATACCTAAATATAAGATTACGGAATTCTTCTAAATGCACTGTCGTTATGCTGCCATGGCTTTATATCACCTTCATTACGTTAAAGAAGGTTAATTAACTTAAATATGTTAAACAAATGATTGAAGCATTTCGATATCGATTGCTAAATGAGTATATACAAGAAAATCGGCTTTATACCTAAATATAAGGTTACGGAATTCTTCTAAATGCACTGCCGTTATGCCGTTAAGGCTTTTGTAGACTTCAGTACGATAAAGAGGGTTAATTATCTTACATATGTTAAACTAATGATTTGAAGAATTTCGATATCGATTGCTAAATTCGTATATACAACAAGTTCGGCTTTATAGCTAAATATAAGATTACGGAATTCTTCGAAATACACTGCCGTTATGCTGTTATGGCTTTATATAAATTTCAGTACGTTAAAGAAGGTTAATTTACTTAAATATGCTAAACGAATGATTTGAAGCATTTCGATCTTGATTGCTAAATTGTATGTACACAGAGAATCGACTTTATTCCTAGATGTAAGATTACGGAATTCTTCTAAATGCACTGCCGTTATACCGTTAAGGCTTTATGTAGACTTCAGTAAGCCAAAAAATGTTTATTAACTTAATATGTTAAACTTATGATTTGAAGCATTTCGATATCGATAGCTAAATGTGTATATACAAGAAAATCGGCTTTATACCTAAATATAAGATTACGAAATTCTTCTACATGCACTGCCGTTAAGCCGTCATGGCTATATGCAAACTTCAGATCGTTAAAGAAGGTTTATTAACTTAAATATGTTAAACTAATGAGTTGAACCATCTCGATTTCGATTGCTAAATGTGTATATACAACAAAATCGACTTTATTCCTAGATGTAAGATTACGGAATTCTTCCAAATGCACTGCCGTTATACCGTTATGGCTTTATGTAAACTTCAGTAAGAAAAAAAAGGATAATTAACTTAAATATGTTAAACTAATGATTTGAAGCATATCGATATCGATTGCTAAATGTGTATATACAAGAAAATCGACTTTATACCTAAATATAAGATTACGGGATTCTTCGAAATGCACTGCCGTTATGCCGATAAGGCTTTTGTAGACTTCAGTTCGTTAACGAAGGTTATTACTTAAATATGTTAAACTAATGAGTTGAAGCATCTGGATATCGATTGCGAAATATATATTTACAAGAAAATCGACTTTATACCTAAACATAAGCTAACGGAATTCTTCCACATGCACTGCCCGTTATGCCGCCATGGCTTTATGCACACTTCAGTTCGTTAACGAAGGTTTATTAACTTAAATATGTTAAACTAATGATTTGAAGCATTTCGATATCGATTGCTATATATATATATACAAGAAAATCGACTTTATACCTGAATATAAGATTACGGAAATTCTTCTACATACACTGCCGTTATGCCGCCATGGCTTTATGTTAACTTCAGTGCGTTAAATAAGCTTTATTAACTTAAATATATTAAACTAATGATTTGAAGCATTTCGATATCGATTGCTAAATGAGTATATACAAGAAAGTTGACTTTATATCTAAATACATGATTACGGAATTCATCGAAATACACTCCCGTTATGCCGTTATGGCTTTATATAAATTTCAGTACCCTAAAGAAGGTTAATTTACTTAAATATGCTAAACTACTGATTTGAAGCATTTCGATATCGATAGCTAAATGCGTATATACAAGAAAATCGGCTTTATACCTAATATAAGATTACGGAATTCTTCTAAATGCACTGCCGTTATACCGTTAAGGCTTTATGTAGACTTCAATACGTTAAAGAAGGTTAATTAACTTAAATATGTTAAACTAACGATTTGAAGCATTTCGATATCGATAGCTAAATGCGTATATACAAGAAAATCGACTTTATAACTAAATATAAGATTACGTAATTCTTCTAAATGCACTGTCGTTATGCCGCCATGGCTTTATATTACCTTCATTACGTTAAAGAAGGTTAATTAACTTAAATATGTTAAACTAATTATTTGAAGATTTTCGATATCGATTGCTAAATGTGTAAATACAAGGAAAATCGACTATATACCTAAATATAAGATTACGGAATTCTTCTATATGCACTGTCGTTATGCCGCCATGGCTTTATATCACTTTCATTACGTTAAAGAAGGTTAACTAACATAAATATGTTAAACTAATGATTTGAAGCATTTCAATATCGATTGCTAAATGTGTATGTACAACAAAATCGACTTTATACCTAAATGTAAGATAACGGAATTCATATAAATGTACTGCCGTTATACCGTTATGTCGTTATGTAAACTTTAGTAAGATAAAGAAGGTTAATTAACATAAATATGCTAAACCAGTTATCTGATGCATTTCGATATCAATTGCTTAATGTGTAAATACAAGAAACTCGACTTTATACCTAAATATAAGATTACGGAATTCTTCAAAATGCACTGCCGTAATACCGCCGTGGCTATATGCCAACTTCAGATCGTTAAAGAAGGTTTATTAACTTAAATATGTTAAACTAATGAGTTGAAGCATCTCGATACCTACTGCTAAATGTGTATATACAACAAAATCGACTTTATACCTAATTATAAGATTACGGAATTCTTCTAAATGCACTGCCGTTATGCCGCCATGGCTTTATATCAACTTCAATACGTTAAAGAAGGTTAATTAACTTAAATATGTTAAACTAATGATTTGAAGCATTTCGATATCGCTTGCTAAATGTGTATATACAAGAAAATCGACTTTATACCTAAATATAAGATAACGGAATTCTTCTACATGCACTGCCGTTATACCGCCATGGCTTTATGCCAACTTCAGTTCGTTAAAGAAGCTTTATTAACTTAAATATGTTAAGCTAATGAGTCGAAGCATCTCGATATCGATTGCTAAATGTGTATATACAACAAAATCGACTTTATACCTAAATATAAGATTACGGAATTCTTCCCAATGCACTGCCGTTATACCGTTATGGCTTTATGTAAACTTCAATATGTTAAAGAAGGTTAATTAGCTTAAATATGTTAAACTAATGATTTGAAGCATTTCGATATCGCTTGCTAAATGTATATATACAAGAAAATCGACTTTATACCTAAATATAAGATTACGGAATTCTTCCAAATGCACTGCCGTTATGCCGCCATGGCTTTATATCAACTTCAATATGTTAAAGAAGGTTAATTAGCTTAATATGTTAAACTAATGATTTGAAGCATTTCGATATCGCTTGCTAAATGTGTATATACAAGAAAATCGACTTTATACCTAAATATAAGATTACGGAATTCTTCTAAATGCACTGCCGTTATGCCGCCATGGCTTTATATCAACTTCAATACGTTAAAGAAGGTTAATTAACTTAAATATGATAAACTAATGATTTGAAGCATTTCGATATCGCCTGCTAAATGTGTATATACAAGAAAATCGACTTTATACCTAAATATAAGATAACGGAATTCTTCCACATGCACTGCCGTTATGCCGCCATGGCTTTATGCCAACTTCAGTTCGTTAAAGAAGGTTTATTAACTTAAATATTTTACACTAATGAGTTGAAGCATTTCGATATCGCTTGCTAAATGTGTATATACAACAAAATCGACTTTATACCTAAATATAAGATAACGGAATTCTTTTAAATGCACTGCCGTTATGGCGTTAAGACTTTATATAGAATTCAGTAAGATAAAGAAGGTTAATTAACTTAAATATGTTAAACTAATGATTTAAAGCATTTCGATATCGATTGCTTAATATGTAAATACAAGAAAATCGACTTTATACTAAATAGAAGATTACGGAATTCTTCCAAATGCACTGCCGTAATACCGCCGTGGCTATATGCCAAACTCAGATCGTTAAAGAAGATTTATTAACTTAAATATGTTAAGCTAATGAGTCGAAGCATCTCGATATCGATTGCTAAATGTGTATATACAACAAAATCCACTTTATACCTAAATATAAGATTACGGGAATTCTTCCCAATGCACTGCCGTTATACCGTTATGGCTTTATGTAAACTTCAGTAAGATAAAGAAGGTTAATTAACTTAAATATGTTAAACTAATGATTGAAGTATTTCGTTATCGATTGCTAAATGTGTATATACAAGAAAAATCGAATTTATACCTAAATATAAGATTACGGAATTCTTCTGAATGCACTGCAGCTATACCCTTAAGGCTTTATGTAGACTTCAGTGCGTTAAAGAACGTTTATTAACTTAGATATGTTAAACTAATGATTTGAAGCATTCGATATCGATTGCTAAATGTGTTAATGCAAGAAAATCGACTTTATACCTAAATATAAGATTACGGAATTCTTCTGAATGCACTGCCGTTATGCCGTTAAGGCTTTTGTAGACTTTAACTTAATTAACTTAAATGTTGTAACTAATGATTTGAAGCATTTCGATATCGATTGCTAAATGTCTCTGTACAACAAAATCGACTTTATACCTAAATATAAGCTTACTGAATTCTTCTAAATGCACTGCCGTTATGCCGCCATGGCTTTATGTTAACTTCAGTGCGTTAAAGAAGCTTTATAACTTAAATATTTTAAACGAATGATTTGAAGCATTTCGATATCGATTGCTAAATGAGTATGTACAAGAAAATCGACTTTATACCTATATATAAGTTTACGGAATTCTTCTAAATGCACTGCAGTTATACTGTTAAGGCTTTATGAAGACTTCAGTGCGTTAAAGAAGGTTTATTAACTTAAATATGTTAAACTAATGATTTAAAGCATTTCGATATCGATTGCTTAATATGTAAATACAAGAAAATCGTCTTTATACCTAAATAAAAGCTTACGGAATTCACCAAAATATACTACGTTATGCTGTTATGGCTTTATGTAAACTTCAGTAAGATAGAGAAGTTTAATTAACCTAAATATGCTAAACCAGTTATTTGAAGCATTTTGATATCGATTGCAAAATGTGTATATACAAGAAAATCGACTTTATACCTAAATATAAGATTACGGAATTCTTCCACATGTACTGTCGTGATGCTGGCTTTATATCACCTTCAATACGTTAAAGAAGATTAATTATTTTAAATATGTTAAACTAATGGTTTGAAGCATTTCGATATCGATTGCTAAATGTGTATATACAAGAAATCGAATTTATACCTAAATATAAAATTATAACATTACGGAATTCTTCTAAATGCACTGCCGTTATACCGTTAAGGCTTTAAGTAGACTTCAGTAAGCTACAAAATGTTTATTAACTTAATATGTTAAACTAATGATTTGAAGCATTTCGATATCGATAGCTAAATGTGTATATACAAAAAAATCGACTTTATACCTAAATATAAGATTACGGAGTTCTTCTACATGCACTGCCGTTATGCCGTCATGGCTATATGCAAACTTCAGATCGTTAAAGAAGGTTTATTATCTTAAATATGTTTAAACTAATGATTTGAAGCATTTCGATATTGATTGCTAAATGTCTATGTACAAGAAAATCGATTTTATACCTAAATAAAAGATTACGGAATTCACCCAAACATACTACCGTTATGCCGCTATGGCTTTATGTAAACTTCAGTAAGATAGAGGGGGTTAATTAACCTAAATATGCTAAACCAGTTATATGAAGCATTTCGATATCGATTGCTAAAAGCCTATATACAACAAAATCGAACTTGTACCTAAATATAAGATTACGGAATTTTTCTAAATGCACTGTCGTTATGCCGCCATGGCTTTATATCACCTTCATTGCGTTAATGAAGGTTAATTAACTTAAATATGTTAAACTAATGATTTGAAGATTTTCGATATCGATTGCTAAACGTGTATATACAAGAAAATCGACTTTATACCTAAATATAAGATTACGGAATTCTTCTACATGCACTGCCGTTATGCCGCCATGGCTTTATGTTAACTTCAGTGCGTTAAAGAAGCTTTATTAACTTTAATATATTAAACTGATTTGAAGCAGTTTGATATCGATTGCTAAATGAGTATATACACGAAAATCGACTTTATACCTAAATATAAGATTACGGAATTCTTTTACATGCACTGCCGTTATGCCGCCATGGCTTTATGTTAACTTCAGTGCGTTAAAGAAGCTTTATTAACTTTAATATATTAAACTAATGATTTGAAGCATTACGGAATTCTTCTAAATGCACTGCAGTAATACCGTTAAGGCTTTATGAAGACTTCAGTGCGTTAAAGAAGGTTTATTAACTTAAATATGTTAAACTAATGATTTGAAGCACGTCGATATCGATTGCTAAATGCGTATATACAAGAAAATCGACTTTATACCCTTAATATAAGATAACGTAATTCTTCTGAATGCACTGCAGTTATACCCTTAAGGCTTTATGTAGACTTCAGTGCGTTAAAGAACGTTTATTAACTTAGATATGTTAAACTAATGATTTGAACCATTTCGATATCGATTGCTAAATTGTTTATATACAAGAAAATCGACTTTATACCTAAATATAAGATAACGGAATTCTTTTAAATGCACTGCCGTTATGCCGTTAAGGCTTTATGTAGAATTCAGTAAGATAGAGAGGGTTAATTAACTTAAATATATTAAACTAATGATTTAAAGCAATTCGATATCGATTGCTTAATATGTAAATACAAGAAAATCGACTTCATACCTAATAGAAGATTGCGGAATTCTTCCAAATGCACTGCCGTAATACCGCCGTGGCTATATGCCAAATTCAGATCGTTAAAAAAGATTTATTAACTTAAATATGTTAAGCTAATGAGTCGAAGCATCTCGATATCGGTTGCATAAATGTGTATATACAACAAAATCGACTTATATAACTAAATATAAGATTACGGAATTCTTCCCAATGCACTGCCGTTATACCGTTATGGCTTTATGTAAACTTCAGTAAGATAAAGAAGGTTAATTAACTTAAATATGTTAAACTAATGATTTGAAGCATTTCGTTATCGATTGCTAAATGTGTATATAAAAGAAAATCGTTTTTATACATAAATATAAGATTACGGAATTCTTCTCAATGCACTGCCGTTATACCGCCATGGCTTTATATCAACTTCAGTACGTTAAAGAAGGTTAATTAACTTAAATATGTTAAACTAATGATTTGAAGCAATTCGATATCGCTTGCTAAATGTGTATATACAAGAAAATCGAATTTATACCTAAATATAAGATAACGGATTTCTTCTGATGCACTGCAGTTATACCCTTAAGGCTTTATGTAGACTTCAGTGCGTTAAAGAATGTTTATTAACTTAGATATGTTAAACTAATGATTTGAAGCATTTCGATATCGATTGCTAAATGTGTATATACAAGAAAATCGACTTTATACCTAAATATAAGATAACGGAATTCTTCTACATGCACTGCCGTTATGCCGCCATGGATTTATGCCAACTTCAGTTTGTTAAAGAAGGTTTATTAACTCAAATATGTTAAACTAATGAGTTTGAAGCATCTCGATATCGCTTGCTAAATGTGTATATACAACAAAATCGACTTTATACCTAAATATAAGAATACGGAATTCTTCTAAATGCACTGCAGTTATACCGCTAAGGCCTTATGAAGACGTCAGTGCGTGAAAGAAGGTTTATTAACTTAAGTATGTTAAACTAATGATTTGAAGCATTTCGATATCGATTGCTAAATGTGTATATACAAGAAAATCGACTTTATACCTAAATATAAGATTACGGAATTTTTTTTTAAATGCATTGTCGTTTATGCCGCCATGGCTTTATATCACCTTCATTACGTTAATGAAGGTTAATTAACTTAAATATGTTAAACTAATGATTTGAAGATTTTCGATATCGATTGCTTAATGTGTATATACAAGAAAATCGACTTTATACCTATATATAAGATTACGGATTTCTTCTACATGCACTGCCGTTATGCCGCCATGGCTTTATGTTAACTTCAGTGCGTTAAAGAAGCTTTCTTAACTTTAATATATAAACTAATGATTTAAAGCATTTCGATATCGATTGCTAAATGATTATATACAGGAAAATCGACTTTATACCTAAATATAAGATACGGAATTCTTCTACATGCACTGCCGTTATGCCGCCATGGCTTTATGTTGACTTCAGTGCGTTAAAGAAGCTTTATTAACTTTAATATATTAAACTAATGATTTGAAGCATTACGGAATTCTTCTAAATGCACTGCAGTAATACCGTTAAGGCTTTATGAAGACTTCAGTGCGTTAAAGAAGGTTTATTAACTTAAATATGTTAAACTAATGATTTGAAGCATTTCGATATCGATTGCTAAAAGCCTATATACAACAAAATCGAACTTGTACCTAAATATAAGATTACGGAATTTTTCTAAATGCACTGTCGTTATGCCGCCATGGCTTTATATCACCTTCATTACGTTAATGAAGGTTAATTAACTTAAATATGTTAAACTAATGATTTGAAGATTTTCGATATCGATTGCCTAAACGTGATATACAAGAAAATCGACTTTATACCTAAATATAAGATTACGGAATTCTTCTACATGCACTGCCGTTATGCCGCCATGGCTTTATGTTAACTTCAGTGCGTTAAAGAAGCTTTATTAACTTTAATATATTAAACTGATTTGAAGCAGTTTGATATCGATTGCTAAATGAGTATATACACGAAATCGACTTTATACCTAAATATAAGATTACGGAATTCTTTACATGCACTGCCGTTATGCCGCCATGGCTTTATGTTAACTTCAGTGCGTTAAAGAAGCTTTATTAACTTTAATATATTAAACTAATGATTTGAAGCATTACGGAATTCTTCTAAATGCACTGCAGTAATACCGTTAAGGCTTTATGAAGACTTCAGTGCGTTAAAGAAGGTTTATTAACTTAAATATGTTAAACTAATGATTTGAAGCACGTCGATATCGATTGCTAAATGCGTATATACCAAGAAAATCGACTTTATACCTAAATATAAGATAACGTAATTCTTCTGAATGCACTGCAGTTATACCCTTAAGGCTTTATGTAGACTTCAGTGCGTTAAAGAACGTTTATTAACTTAGATATGTTAAACTAATGATTTGAACCATTTCGATATCGATTGCTAAATGTTTATATACAAGAAAATCGACTTTATACCTAAATATAAGATAACGGAATTCTTTAAAATGCACTGCCGTTATGCCGTTAAGGCTTTATGTAGAATTCAGTAAGATAGAGAGGGTTAATTAACTTAAATATATTAAACTAATGATTTAAAGCAATTCGATATCGATTGCTTAATATGTAAATACAAGAAAATCGACTTCATACCTAAATAGAAGATTGCGGAATTCTTCCAAATGCACTGCCGTAATACCTCCGTGGCTATATGCCAAATTCAGATCGTTAAAAAAGATTTATTAACTTAAATATGTTAAGCTGATGAGTCGAAGCATCTCGATATCGGTTGCTAAATGTGTATATACAACAAAATCGACTTTATAACTAAATATAAGATTACGGAATTCTTCCCAATGCACTGCCGTTATACCGTTATGGCTTTATGTAAACTTCAGTAAGATAAAGAAGGTTAATTAACTTAAATATTGTTAAACTAATGATTTGAAGCATTTCGTTATCGATTGCTAAATGTGTATATAAAAGAAAATCGTTTTTATACATAAATATAAGATTACGGAATTCTTCTCAATGCACTGCCGTTATACCGCCATGGCTTTATATCAACTTCAGTACGTTAAAGAAGGTTAATTAACTTAAATATGTTAAACTAATGATTTGAAGCAATTCGATATCGCTTGCTAAATGTGTATATACAAGAAAATCGAATTTATACCTAAATATAAGATAACGGATTTCTTCTGAATGCACTGCAGTTATACCCTTAAGGCTTTATGTAGACTTCAGTGCGTTAAAGAATGTTTATTAACTTAGATATGTTAAACTAATGATTTGAAGCATTTCGATATCGATTGCTAAATGTGTATATACAAGAAAATCGACTTTAAACCTAAATATAAGATAACGGAATTCTTCTACATGCACTGCCGTTATGCCGCCATGGATTTATGCCAACTTCAGTTTGTTAAAGAAGGTTTATTAACTCAAATATGTTAAACTAATGAGTTGAAGCATCTCGATATCGCTTGCTAAATGTGTATATACAACAAAATCGACTTTATACCTAAATATAAGAATACGGAATTCTTCTAAATGCACTGCAGTTATACCGCTAAGGCCTTATGAAGACGTCAGTGCGTGAAAGAAGGTTTATTAACTTAAGTATGTTAAAACTAATGATTTGAAGCATTTCGATATCGATTGCTAAATGTGTATATACAAGAAAATCGACTTTATACCTAAATATAAGATTACGGAATTTTTTTAAATGCATTGTCGTTATGCCGCCATGGCTTTATATCACCTTCATTACGTTAATGAAGGTTAATTAACTTAAATATGTTAAACTAATGATTTGAAGATTTTCGATATCGATTGCTTAATGTGTATATACAAGAAAATCGACTTTATACCTATATATAAGATTACGGAGTTCTTCTACATGCACTGCCGTTATGCCGCCATGGCTTTATGTTAACTTCAGTGCGTTTAAAGAAGCTTTCTTAACTTTAATATATTAAACTAATGATTTAAAGCATTTCGATATCGATTGCTAAATGATTATATACAGGGAAAATCGACTTTATACCTAAATATAAGATTACGGAATTCTTCTACATGCACTGCCGTTATGCCGCCATAGCTTTATGTTAACTTCAGTGCGTTAAAGAAGCTTTATTAACTTTAATATATTAAACTAATGATTTGAAGCATTACGGAATTCTTCTAAATGCACTGCAGTTATACGGTTAAGGCTTTATGAAGACTTCAGAGCGTTAAAGAAGGTTTACTAACTTAAATATGTTAAGGTAATGATTTGAAGCACGTCGATATCGATTGCTAAATGCGTATATACAAGAAAATCGACTTTATACCTAAATATAAGATAACGTAATTCTTCAAAATGCACTGCCGTTATGCTGTTATGGCTTTATGTAAACTTCGGTAAGATAGAGGGGGTTAATTAACCTAAATATGCTAAACCAGTTATATGAAGCATTTCGATATCGATTGCTAAATGTGTATGTACAAGAAAATCGATTTTATACCTAAATAAAAGCTTACGGAATTCACCCAAATATAATGCCGTTATGGCTTTATGTAAACTTCAATAAGATAAAAAAAGGTTAATTAACCATGCTAAACCAGTTATTTGATGCATTTTCGATATCGATTGCTAAATGCGTATATACAACAAATTCGGCTTTATATCTAAATATAAGATTACGGAATTCTTCGAAATACACTGCCGTTATGCCCTTATGGCTTTATATAAATTTCAGTACGTTTAAGAAGGTTAATTTACTTAAATATGCTAAACGATTGATTTGAAGCATTTCGATATTGATTACTAAATGTGTATGTACAAGAAAATCGATTTTATACCAAAATAAAAGATTACGGAATTCACCCAAACATACTGCCGTTATGCCGTTATGGCTTTATGTAAACTTCAGTAAGATAGAGGGGGTTAATTAACCTAAATATGCTAAACCAGTTATATTGAAGCATTTCGATATCGATTGCTAAATGCCTATATACAACAAAATCGAACTTATACCTAAATATAAGCTTACGGAATTTTTCTAAACGCACTGTCGTTATGCCGCCATGGCTTTATATCACCTTCATTACGTTAAAGAATGTTAATTAACTTAAATATGTTAAACTAATGATAAATGTATAATGTGTAAATACAAAAAAATCGAATATATACCTAAATATAAGATTACGGAATTCTTCTACATGCACTGTCGTTATGCCGCCATGGCTTTATATAACCTTCATTACGGTAAAGAAAGTTTATTAAATTAAATATGTTAAACTAATGATTTGAAGCATTTCGATATCGATTGCTAAATGTGTATGTACAACAAAATCGACTGTATACCTAAATATAAGATTGCGGAATTCTGCCACATATACTGCCGTTAAACTTCAGTAAGAAAAAGAAGGTTAATTAACTTAAATATGCTAAACCAGTTATTTGAAGCATTTTGATATCGATTGAAAAATGTGTATATACAAGCAAATCGACTTTATACCTAAATATAAGATTACGGAATTCTTCCACATGTACTGTCGTTATGCCGCCATGGCTTTATATCACCTTCAATACGTTAAAGAAGGTTAATTATTTTAAATATGTTAAACTAATGGTTTGAAGCATTTCGATACCGATTGCTAAATGTGTAAATACATGAAAATCGGCTTTATACCTAAATATAAAATTATAAAATTATAACATTACGGAATTCTTCTAAATGCACTGCCGTTATACCGTTAAGGCTTTATGTAGACTTCAGTAAGCTTAAAAATGTTTATTAACTTAATATGTTAAACTAATGATTTGAAGCATTTCGATATCGATAGCTAAATGTGTATATACAAGAAAATCGACTTTATACCTAAATATAAGATTACGGAATTCTTCTACTCCCTGCCGTTATGCCGCCATGGCTTTACGCGAACTTCCGTTCGTTAAAGAACCTTAATTAACTTAAATATGTTAAACTAATGATTTGAAGCATTTCGATATCGATTGCTAAATGTGTATAAACAAGAAAATCGACTTTATACCTAAATATAAGATTACGGAGTTCTTCTACATGCACTGCCGTTATGCCGTCATGGCTATATGAAAACTTCAGATCGTTAAAGAAGGTTTACTAACTTAAATATGTTAAACTAATGAAGTGAGCCATCTCGATATCGATTGCTAAATGTGTATATACAACAAAATCGACTTTATTCCTAGATATAAGATTACGGAATTCTTCTAAATGCACTGCCGTTATGCCGCCATGGCTTTACGCGAACTTCCGTTCGTTAAAGAAGGTTAATTAACTTAAATATGTTAAACTAATGATTTGACACATTTCGATATCGATTGCTTAATGTGTATATATAAGAAAATCGACTTTATACCTAATTATAAGATTACGGAATTCTTCGAAATGCACTGCCGTTATGCCGCCATGGCTTTACGCGAACTTCCGTTCGTTAAAGAAGCTTAATTAACTTAAATATGTTAAACTAATGATTTGAAGCATATCGATATCGATTGCTTAATGCATATATACAAGAAAATCGACTTTATACCTAAATATTAGACTACGGAATTCTTCCAAATGTACTGTCGTTATGCCGCCATGGCTTTATATCAACTTCAATACGTTAAAGAAGGTTAATTAACTTAAATTTGGTAAACTAATGATTTGAGGCATTTCGATATCGCTTGCTAAATATGTATATAAAAGAAAATCGAATTTATAACTAAACACAAGGTTACGGAATACTTCTAAATGTACTGTCGTTATGCCGCCATGGTTTATATCACATTCATTACGTTAAAGAAGGCTAATTAACTTAAATATGTTTAACTAATGATTTGAAGCATTTCGATATCGATTGCTAAATGTGTATATGCAAGAAAATCGACTTTATACATTAATATAAGATAACGGATTTCTTCTAAATGCACTGCCGTTATGCCGTTGTGGATTTATGTTCAGTTCGTTGAAGAAGGTTTATTAACTTAAATATGTTAAACCAGTTATTTGAAGCATTTCGATATCGATTGCTTAATGCATATATACAAGAAACTCGACTTTATACCTAAATATAAGACTACGGAATTCTTCCAAATGTACTGCGTTATGCCGCCATGGTTTTATATCACCTTCATTACGTTAAAGAAGGCTAATTAACTTAAATATGTCAAACTAATTATTTGAAGCATCTCGATATCGATTGCTAAATGTGTATATACAAGAAAATCGACTTTATACCTAAATATAAGCTAACGGAATTCTTCTACATGCACTGCCGTTATGCCGTCATGGCTTTATCCCGAACTTCCGTTCTTTAAATAGAAGCTTAATTAACTTAAATATTTTAAACTAATGATTTGAAGCATTTCGATATCGATTGCTAAATGTGTAAAATACAAGAAAATCGACTTTATACCTAAATATAAGATTAGGGAAAGTTCTTCTACATGCACTGCCGTTATGCCGTCATGGCTATATGCAAACTTCAGATCGTTTAAGAAGGTTTATTAACTTAAATATGTTAAACTAATGAAGTGAGCCATCTCGATATCGATTGCTAAATGTGTATATACAACAAAATCGACTTTATTCCTAGATATAAGATTACGGAATTTTTCCCAAATATGCACTCCCTGTTATGCCGTTATGGCTTTATGTAAACTTCCGTAAGTTAAAGAATTAATTAACTTAAATATGTTCAACTAATGATTTGAACATTTCGATATCGATTGCTTAATGTGTATATATAAGAAAATCGACTTTATACCTAATTATAAGATTACGGAATTCTTCTAAATGCACTGCCGTTATGCCGCCATGGCTTTATGCAACTTCCGTTCGTTAAAGAAGCTTAATTAACTTAAATATGTTAAACTAATGATTTGAAGCATATCGATATCGATTGCTTAATGCATATATACAAGAAAATCGACTTTATACCTAAATATTAGACTACGGAATTCTTCCAAATGTACTGTCGTTATGCCGCCATGGCTTTATATCAACTTCAATACGTTAAAGAAGGTTAATTAACTTAAATTTGGTAAACTAATGATTTGAGGCATTTCGATATCGCTTGCTAAATATGTATATAAAAGAAAATCGAATTTATAACTAAACACAAGGTTACGGAATACTTCTAAATGTACTGTCGTTATGCCGCCATGGTTTATATCACATTCATTACGTTAAAGAAGGCTAATTAACTTAAATATGTTTAACTAATGATTTGAAGCATTTCGATATCGATTGCTAAATGTGTATATGCAAGAAAATCGACTTTATACATTAATATAAGATAACGGATTTCTTCTAAATGCACTGCCGTTATGCCGTTGTGGATTTATGTTCAGTTCGTTGAAGAAGGTTTATTAACTTAAATATGTTAAACCAGTTATTTGAAGCATTTCGATATCGATTGCTTAATGCATATATACAAGAAACTCGACTTTATACCTAAATATAAGACTACGGAATTCTTCCAAATGTACTGTCGTTATGCCGCCATTACGTTAAAGAAGGCTAATTAACTTAAATATGTCAAACTAATTATTTGAAGCATCTCGATATCGATTGCTAAATGTGTATATACAAGAAAATCGACTTTATACCTAAATATAAGCTAACGGAATTCTTCTACATGCACTGCCGTTATGCCGTCATGGCTTTATGCCAACTTCCGCTCGTTATAGAAGGTTTATTAACTTAAATATTTTAAACTAATGATTTGAAGCATTTCGATATCGATTGCTAAATGTGTATATACAAGAAAATCGACTTTATACCTAAATATAAGATAACGGAATTCTTCTACATGCACTGCCGTTATGCCGTCATGGCTATATGCAAACTTCAGATCGTTTAAGAAGGTTTATTAACTTAAATATGTTAAACTAATGAAGTGAGCCATCTCGATATCGATTGCTAAATGTGTATATACAACAAAATCGACTTTATTCCTAGATATAAGATTACGGAATTCTTCCCAAATATGCACTCCCTGTTATGCCGTTATGGCTTTATGTAAACTTCCGTAAGTTAAAGAATTAATTAACTTAAATATGTTCAACTAATGATTTGAACATTTCGATATCGATTGCTAAATGAGTATATACAAGAAAATCGACTTTATACCTAAATATAAGATTACGGAATTCTTCGAAATGCACTGCCGTTATGCCGTTATGGCGTTTGTAGACTTCAGTAAAATAAAGAGGGTTAATTAACTTAAATATGTTAAACTAATGATTCGAAGCATTTCGATAAGGATGAGTATATACAAAAAAAATCGACTTTATACCTAAATAGAGGTTTACGGAATTCTTCTTAATGCACTGCCGTTATGCCGTTAAGGCTTTTGTAGACTTCAGTAAGATAAAGAGGGTTAATTATCTTAAATATGTTAAACGCATGACTTGAAGCATTTCGATGTCGATTGCTAAATGCGTATATACAACAAAATCTACTTAATACCTAAATATAAGATTACGGAACTCTTCCAAATGCACTGCCGTTATGCCGTTAAGGCTTTTGTAGACTTCAGTAAGAAAAAGAGGACTAATTTACTTAAATATGTTAAACTAATGATTTGAAGCATTTCGATATCGATTGCTAAATGTGTATATACAAGAAAATCGACTTTATACCTAAATATAAGATTACGGAATTCTTCCAAATGTACTGTCGTTATGCCGTCATGGCTTTGTATCACCTTCAATACGTTAAAGAAGATTTATTACTTAAATATGTTACACTAATTATTTGAAGCATTTCGATATCGACTGCTAAATGAGTATATACAATAAAATCGAATTCATACCTAAATATAAGACTACGTAATTCTTCTAAATGCACTGCCGTTATGCCGTTAAGGCTTTTGTAGACTTCAGTAAGAAAAAGAGGATTAATTTACTTAAATATGTTAGACAAATGATTTGAAGCATTTCGATATCGCTTGCTAAATGAGTATATACAAGAAAATCGACTTTATACCTAAATATAAGATTACGGAATTCTTCGAAATGCACTGCCGTTATGCCGTTAAGGCTTTTGTAGACTTCAGTAAGATAAAGAGGGTTAATTAACTTAAATATGATAAACTAATGATTTGAAGCATTTCGATATCGCCTGCTAAATGTGTATATACAAGAAAATCGACTTTATACCTAAATATAAGATAACGGAATTCTTCTACATGCACTGCCGTTATGCCGCCATGGCTTTTTGCTAACTTCAGTTCGTTAAAGAAGGTTTATTAACTTAAATATGTTAAACTAATGAGTTGAAGCATTTCGATATCGCTTGCTAAATGTGTATATACAACAAAATCGACTTTATACCTAAATATAAGATAACGGAATTCTTTTAAATGCACTGCCGTTATGCCGTTAAGGCTTTATGTAGAATTCAGTAAGATAGAGAGGGTTAATTAACTTAAATATGTTAAACTAATGATTTGAAGCATTTCGATATCGATTGCTTAATATGTAAATACAAGAAAATCGACTTTATACCTAAATAGAAGATTACGGAATTCTTCTAAATGCACTGCCGTAATACCGCCGTGGCTATATGCCAAATTCAGATCGTTAAAGAAGGTTTATTAACTTAAATAATGTTAAGCTAATGAGTCGAAGCATTTCGATATCGCTTGCTAAATGTGTATATACAAGAAGATCGAATTTATACCTAAATATAAGATATCGGAATTCTTCTAAATGCACTGCCGTTATACCGTTAAGGCTTTATGTAGACTTCAGTAAGCTAAAAAATGTTTATTAACTTAATATGTTAAACTAATGAGTTGAAGCATCTCGATATCGATTGCTAAATGTGTATATACAACAAAATCGAATTATACCTAAATATAAGATTACGGAAATCTCCCCAAGGCACTGCCGTTATACCGTTATGGCTTTATGTAAACTTCAGTAAGATAAAGAAGGTTAATTAACTTAAATATGTTAAACTAATGATTTGAAGCATTTCGTTATCGATTGCTAACTGTGTATATAAAAGAAAATCGACTTTATACCTAAATATAAGATTACGGAATTCTTCTAAATGCACTGCCGTTATCCCGCCATGGCTTTAAATCAACTTCAATACGTTAAAGAAGGTTAATTAACTTAAATATGTTAAACTAATGATTTGAAGCAATTCGGTATCGCTTGCTTAATGTGTATATACAAGAAAATCGACTTTATACCTAAATAGAAGATTACGGAATTCTTCTAAATGCACTGCCGCAATACCGCCGTGGCTATATGCCAAATTCAGATCGTTAAAGAAGGTTTATTAACTTAAATATGTTAAGCTAATGAGTCGAAGCATTTCGATATCGCTTGCTAAATGTGTATATACAAGAAGATCGAATTTATACCTAAATATAAGATAACGGAATTCTTCTAAATGCACTGCCGTTATACCGTTAAGGCTTTATGTAGACTTCAGTAAGCTTAAAAATGTTTATTAACTTAATATGTTAAACTAATGAGTTGAAGCATCTCGATATCGATTGCTAAATGTGTATATACAACAAAATCGACTTTATACCTAAATATAAGATTACGGAATTCTTCGAAATGCACTGCCGTTATACCGTTATGGCTTTATGTAAACTTCAGTAAGATAAAGAACGTTAATTAACTTAAATATGTTAAACTAATGATTTGAAGCATTTCGTTATCGATTGCTAAATGTGTATATAAAAGAAAATTTATACCTAAATATAAGATTACGGAATTCTTCTAAATGCACTGCCGTTATCCCGCCATGGCTTTAAATCAACTTCAATACGTTAAAGAAGGTTAATTAGCTTAAATATGTTAAACTAATGATTTGAAGCATTTCGATATCGATTGCTAAATGTGTATATACAAGAAAATCGACTTTATACCTAAATATAAGATAACGGAATTCTTCTACATGCACTACCGTTATGCCGCCATGGATTTATGCCAACTTCACTTTTTTAAAGAAGGTTTATTAACTTAAATATGTTAAACTAATGAGTTGAAGCATCTCGATATCGATTGCTAAATGTGTATATACAACAAAATCGACTTTATACCTAAATAGAAGTTTACGGATTTCTTCCAAATGCACTGCCGTTATACCGTTATGGCTTTATGTAAACTTCAGTAAGATAAAGAAGGTTAATTAACTTAAATATGTTAACTTAAATATGTTAAACTAATGACTTGAAGCATTTCGTTATCGATTGCTAAATGCGTATATACAACAAAATCGACTTTATACCTAAATATAAGATTTCGGAACTCTTCCAAATGCACTGCCGTTATGCCGTTAAAGCTTTTGTAGACTTCAGTAAGACAAAGAGGATTAATTAACTTAAATATGCTAAACTTATGATTTGAAGCATTTCGATATCGATTGCTAAATGTGTATATACAAGAAAATCGACTTTATACCTAAATATAAGATTACGGAATTCTTCCAAATGCACAGCCGTTATACCGTTAAGGCGTTATGTAGACTTCAGTAAGCTAAAAAATGTTTTTTAACTTATAATGTTAAACAAATGATTCATTTAATATGTTTAGCTTATGAGTTGAAGCATCTCGATATCGATTGCTAAATGTGTATATACAACAAAATCGACTTTATACCTAAATGTAAGATTACGGAATTCTTCTAAATGCACTGCCGTTATGCCGCCATGGCTTTATATCAACTTCAATACGTTAAAGAAGGTTAATTAACTTAAATATGTTAAACTAATGATTTGAAGCATTTCGATATCGCTTCCTAAATGTTTATATAAGTTATTATATTGCGCTCGAATGCTGCATTGCAACAACACAGCTTAGCGTATGTCATCACCACGCAACTTTTCGACAGTGGCGCTTAGCAACATCAACACCTCGCGCAAATGTTTTCTAAGCTGTCCAACAACGGAACAGTCCGGCGCTTAAGAACACTGCGCAGGCAATTAACCTTACCTATGTGTTTGCCTAGCAACATCGAAACGACGCAGGATAGCGCGTAATTCTATCACCACCCAACAACAGCAACACCTCGCGCATGTGTATGCAGTCTAAGCCGCCCAGCAACAGCTCTACCGTGTGCATAGGCTAGCCAAGCAGCCCACCAAAAGCCCAACTCGGCGCACGAGTTCATCGCTTGCCTAACAACAACTTCACCATGCGCTTGGGTTAGTTAGGTAACCCAGCAACGGTATAATAAAGCACATAAGATCACTGCGCGCAACAATAACAACAACACCTGAAAACCATTAGACGAGAGGGTATTTAAGGCTGCGCTGTTAGCATAACAGGACAGTTCTTCGAGACAACTCATTAGTTAAACCTAACCTGCTTAACTGGCGCCCAACTTACGGGAACGAACATAAAAATAAATCCTTATATAAAGGATATAAAATCGTGCCCACAAATATTTAGCGATTTTAAACAAAAAAAATCTTTATAAAAACGTTTATAATATCCTTAAAAAAAAGAAGAACAAATGTGTTTGAAATTTGTGTGAGCTTAAATAAATTTTGCGGTAGACGTGAACAAAATTAATCACTTAAAGTTTGATAAAAAAAAGGAGGAAAACCAAAATATTTTACAAAATAAATACTAGTGGATGAACTAAGTGAAAATTGGAGAAGACTGTGGATATTTAGAACTGCTCATTAAAAACAAAATAAAAAACGTTAAAAAAAATCTGAAAATAGCTATCTTGCAAAGTGTTAGTTAAATATCTAGTGACCAAATAAGAAGCTGAAAAAAGCAACAAAAATATTTGAAACTGAGTGAAAACGAAAAAGCGTGTAATAATTAGAAGAACTTATAATTAACCTTAAAAGTTGCAAAAATTAAGAAACTCTAAAAACAATATGAGAATTTCAAAAAAGAACTCAAACCTCAATTTTGGGCATCAACGTATCATCGTATCAACAACAAAGAGGACAACATTAATTAGTAGAAAACTACAATAGAACATCCGTGGTTGCCGTAAAATTCCAGAGGTTTCGCAAACACGAATATTTATGACATTTAAGTGTAGATATATGTATGTATTTAACAATTTCTTGTATTTAGTAAAATTATTTCTTTAATAGTCAGCATACCGTTTGTAAGCTTATACAAAAAAATGGATCAAAGTACTGTTATGAGTTTAGTTGAATCGGCGGTAGAAGTAGTCCATCAACATTTCAATAGACAGATTGCGGATTTAACTCAGACAATTCAGAGCATTTTACCTCAAAAAATAGAGGTAGCCAGGCCTGTAATGATTGTCGAAGGTGTACAAAGTACCAATACCGATCTGAGTTTAATCAAATCTCTACCAGAATTTAGAGGTAAAATTTCAGAATATCCAGCATGGAGAGAAGCGGCGAAGTTCGCGTTAAGTTATTATAATGAAGGATCCGAGTCGTATTATATCGCGATGGGTATTTTACGCAACAAAATAACATCTGCAGCTAACGAAAATCTTAGTGCGTTTAACACGCCACTTAATTTTAACGCAATAATTTCTAGACTAGATCAATTATATGCAGATAAGCGACCCCTTCACATATTAGAAAATCAACTCAATACGTTGAGGCAGGGAAAAATGTCTATAAACGAGTATTATGACGCGGTTGATAGGCAACTTACACTGATAGTGAACAAAAATATTATGAAATACAGTGGCAATGAGGGGCTCACCAATGCATTCAACGAGAAGGCAAGGGAAAATGCGTTGAGAGTCTTCATTTCTGACCTCAGACGTCCACTTTGTGACACTCTATTTTCAGCGAACCCATCAGACTTACCCAGCGCCCTTGCCGCAGCACAAGAGTTGCAGCACAATCGGGAAAGGTACCAATTTGCACATACATATGCGACTGGAAGATTGCCACCAGTTTATCCAACTACACCTTTTTCTTCCAATTTTACTAACACAGTCCTTCAACGGAATCAAACAATTCAAAATGGTTCAGTACAAAAATTCCATCCCCATGGAGGTTGATGAGGGAAGCTCTTATTTCAGGAGATATCCACAGTTCAGAAACAACCCTGCTGTTCAGTCAAATCGTGATTTCCCACAACAACCAATGCAACGAGGAAATATGTCGAATTCATTCCAGCAGCGGTCACGGCAACAAACCTACAACCTTTCTAAACCTCAACAAGAATACAGCTTTCATAAGAGACCTCATGTTCAGAGTAATAAAATTTCTATACAGGCCCCTTTGCATAAAGTCCAACGGATCAATGCCATGGAAAATGAACCTTACTTCTGTGAAGGGGAAGGTACGGAATTCGAAGAACGACACCAGCCATATCCCTTTGAAAATCAATTGCTAGATGAAGTAAATTTTTTAGGCTAAAGTCTAACTTGCCGTTCATAACTCGAACTTTACCGAACGGGCAAGTTCTTAATATCTTAATAGACACGGGAACAGCGAGAAACTATATAAAGAAATATAAATTCCTGAAAGGTATAACCAAAATAAATGACCCCTTTCATCTAAAATCTATAAATGGGGTAAATAAAATTTCCGAAAAATGTAAAGTCAATATTATAGGAACAACGGACACCTTTTATATCTTACCGCAATTAGATTCTTTTGATGGAATCATCGGATATGATTTATTGAAAGATATCCATGCCATAATTGACACAAAAGCTGGACTCATTTTCCATAAAAATGGAAAAAAGGTTCTCAACTTTTTTCAGTGTCAACAAGTAAACATGACAATAGAAATGCCTTGCAGTATAGAAACACTTATTAAACGTAACTTTAATGCATTTGCGAATCCTAATAGATCACTTCCATATAACACAAACGTAATAGCAACAATAGATACTATAACCGACAATCCCATTTATTCAAGAAGCTTCCCTTACCCAATATCCGCGGCAAATTTTATAAACAAGGAAATAGAATCTCTACTTAAAGATGGCATAATTAGAAAATCATACTCACCCTATAACTCACCTGTTCATGTAGTTTCGAAAAAGGGCTTAGACGATGAAGGGAAACAAAATTTAAGAATGGTCATCGATTTTCGAAAGCTAAATGAACAAACTATATCGGATAAATACCCGATCCCAGACACTAGCGTAATACTTTCAAATTTGGGAAAATCGAAATTATTTACCACACTCGATCTGAAGTCTGGCTTTCATCAGATTTGCCTTTCAGAAAAAGATAGGTGCAAAACAGCTTTCAGCGTAAACAACGGCAAGTATGAATTTTGTCGATTGCCCTTTGGCTTAAAAAATGCACCAAGCATATTCCAGAGGGCCATAGATGACGTTTTACGGAAGATATTGGAAAATATGCCATGTTTACGTTGATGACATCATAGTTTTCTCTTCTGATGAAAATTCACACTATAAACACGTTGATTCCATATTAAAAAAAATTGAGGGAGCAGGAATGCGAGTGTCCTTAGAGAAAACCAAATTTTTAAAAGAGGAAGTCGAATTCTTAGGTTTCAGCGTCTCATACAAAGGTATCCGAACATGCCCCAGCAAAGTCGAGGCAATCCTAAATTATCAAGAGCCGAAATCATCCTTACGTTCGTTTTTGGGTCTTTCCGGTTATTACCGCAGATTTATAAAGGACTATGCCCATATATCTAAACCCCTTACAAAATATTTAAGAGGTGAAAATGGCCATGTTAATAGTAGGCATTCTAAAAAAATTAATATATCACTCGACGAAGATGCAATCGCTGCCTTTAATAAGCTTAAGAGTATTTTGGCTTCAGAAGATGTCCTTCTTCAACATCCAGATTACACTAAGCCATTCGAAATAACCACAGATGCTTCTTCCGTCGCCTTAGGTGCTGTACTTTTCCAAAATGGTAAGCCGATAACAATGATATCTCGTACTTTATCTAAAACAGAGGAAAACTACGCCACGAACGAACGCGAACTTCTGGCAATAGTTTGGGCCTTTCAAAAGTTAAGGCATTATTTGTACGGTATCAAAAACATTCACATTTACACGGACCATCAACCATTGACGTTTGCCATATCGGATAGAAATCCTAATTCAAAAATTAAAAGGTGGACTGCATTTATAAACTCGTTTGCACCAAAATACTTCTATAAACCTGGCAAAGAGAACAAAGTGGCCGACGCACTTTCACGCCAGTACATTCACAACCTTGACGACTCAATATCAACGGCTCACAGCGAGATTTCTCTTTCAGGTGTAATAAAAAGCATCAAAAATCCTGTCAACCAATTTAAAGCCCAATTAGTACTCTTACCATCCGAAGTTAACAGCAAGTCTACGAAAATTTTATTTCAAAAACTCATTAGACATACCATAAATTTTAAAAGCGCAGAATTTCTTTTACAAACCATACGGGAAAAGATAAATCCAAACGTAGTTAATGGAATCTATTGTGAACTTGAGACTTTAGGCCGAGTACAATCATTACTTCTGTCAAACTTTCCAGGTGTAAAATTCGTGCACACCGAAAAATTAGTAATAGATCTGATCAAAAAAGAAGATCAAATCGAGGCTGCTACCATGGAACATAATAGAGCTCACCGCTCAATCCAAGAGAACTACAAACAATTGATTTCAGAATATTTTTTTCCAGAAACTAAGAAGACTTTAACAACAATAGCCAAGAATTGTAGAACATGTTTGGAAAACAAATACAATAGACACCCACCAAAAACAGAAGTAGGCAGAACACCAATACCAGAATATCCCGGACAAATCCTTCACATGGATATATTTTCTGTAGACAGATTTCATTTCTTTACCTGTATAGATAAATTTTCTAAATTCACAGTCACAATTCCGATCGATTCCAGATCAACAATTGATATAAAAAGTGCACTGCTAATCGTACTAAACAAGTTTAGAAAAACGAAGTTAATTGTTTCCGATAATGAAAAAATCCTTTCAATCGAATACAGTAGTCAATTTGTTGAAAGATCAATTCGGAATCGAGCAATTTTTTATACCAACCTTGCATAGTTAAAGTAATGGCCAAATAGATAGAACGCATTCTACCTTGGCAGAAATCGCACGATGTATAAAAGCAGAACAAAACATAACGGATATTAAAGAATTAATCTTACTTGCAACGCATAAGTATAACAACTCAATACATTCCACCGTCGATGCCAAACCGATAGATATAATAAATAATTTTTCAAAAGATCACCTAGACTCAATTAAGGTAGCACTACATACTGCTTAAGAAAATATTATTAAAAAATCTAAAGTTGACCAAAGGACGTTTAAAGAAGGTGAAAAAGTTTACATTCGCCGCAATAAACGACTTGGAAATAAATTAAATAAGATTTACGTTGAAAACGTCGTACAGAAGGATTTAGGAACAATCGTGTTAATAAATGGTAAAAAAGTACACAAAGATAATATACGCTGATGTTCACCATCACAAATCGACAAGTCAAATTGTTCATGAAAAATATTTCTGCAAGTTCTGTTTAAGGACTTCATACTTTTTTTTTAATTTTTCAAAGAATTCAACTACTTCTACCAACGATACTAGAAATTTATTTAATTAAAAGGAAATATTATTGAAGGTTAACTACAAAAATGAAAACATGCTATGTAAAAATACAACAATCGCAAGTAAAATTATAAAAGAGCAAAATCATTTGATAAGGAAATTGCATTAATAATTTATGCTTATTTTGCTTAAAACTTAATAAATTCATTTAATTCCTGAAGATGTTACTTAATTTTTTGTGAAATACTTATCTTTGTTAAGTTACAAGCTACAAAAGTACGTATGTAAATGTACGGAAAATATCCAACAGAACATTATTTAAATTGTGTAGAAAAATTTAAATTTCTATGAGTTATAAGAACATAAGTAAATATTTCCAAGTCATTAGGTTAAGCAAAATTGAACTGATATGGTTGTTTTAGTTTTTGCAAAATAGTTAGTTTTGCTAAACAACATAAGGTACAAAATGGAAACCATACACGATTCGTAGTAAACGTACATATGTATACGGAAAACATCATTTTCAACAGAAAATTCTTAAAAAAAAAATTTCTCTCTAAATCACTAGGTTAAGTAATAACTGAATTTTTACTATTGTATTATATTTTTTTGTAAAATTTCTTATTTTGACTCAAACGATATAAGATTCAAAATGAACATGACATACTATTAATTGTAAACGTACATATGTATACGGAAAACATCATTTTCAACAGAAAATTCTTAAAAAAATGTTGCAAAACAATTTCTCTCTAAATCACTAGGTTAAGTAATTACTGAATTTTTACTATGTATTATATTTTTTTGTAAAATTTCTTATTTTGACTCAAACGATATAAGATTCAAAATGAACATGACATACTATTAATTGTAAACGTACATATGTATACGGAAAACATCATTTTCAACAGAAAATTCTTAAAAAAATGTTGCAAAACAATTTCTCTCAAAATCACTAGGTTAAGTAAAAACTGAATTTTTTACTATTGTATTATATTTTTTTGTAAAATTGCTTATTTTGACTCAAACGATATAAGATTCGAAAGGAACATGACATACTATTAATTGTGAACGTACATATGTATGTATGCGGAAAACGTAATTTTCAAATATATATTGCTTAAGAATTTTGTATAAAAATGTACATATATTTACATGCCAACGTTGTCAGAAAAATAACTTAATATTTAAAAGTCAGTGGGTAAGCAGAAATTGGATTACATTATTACGTTAGTTAAAACAAAAAAAACCCGTCGGATCAGGGACGTTCCGTATTTAAGAGGGGGAGGAGTTATTATATTGCGCTCGAATGCAGCATTGCAACAACACAGCTTAGCGTATGTCATCACCACGCAACCTTTCGACAGTGGCGCTTAGCAACATCAACACCTCGCGCATATGTTTTCTAAGCTGTCCAACAACGGAACAGTCCGGCGCTTAAGAACACTGCGCAGGCAATTAACCTTACCTATGTGTTTGCCTAGCAACATCGCAACGACGCAGGATAGCGCGTAATTCTATCACCACCCAACAACAGCAACACCTCGCGCATGTGTATGCAGTCTAAGCCGCCCAGCAATAGCTCTACCGTGTGCATAGGCTAGCCAAGCAGCCCGCCAAAAGCCCAATTCGGCGCACGAGTTCATCGCTTGCCTAACAACAACTTCACCATGCGCTTGGGTTAGTTAGGTAACCCAGCAACGGTATAATAAAGCGCATAAGATCACTGCGCGCAACAATAACAACAACACCTGAAAACCATTAGACGAGAGGGTATTTAAGGCTGCGCT
Organism: Bactrocera correcta; assembly: GCA_027475135.1. Taxonomy (NCBI): domain Eukaryota; kingdom Metazoa; phylum Arthropoda; class Insecta; order Diptera; family Tephritidae; genus Bactrocera; species Bactrocera correcta. The sequence goes on along the minus strand of JAPZAG010001258.1, from coordinate 6,262 downwards.
GTTAGCATAACAGGACAGTTCTTCGAGACAACTCATTAGTTAAACCTAACCTGCTTAACTTATACAAGAAAATCGACTTCATACCTAAGTATAAGATTACGGAATTCTTCCAAATGCGCTGCCGTTATGCCGCCATGGCTTTATATCAACTTCAATACGTTAAAGAAGGTTAATTAACTTAAATATGTTAAACTAATGAGTTGAAGCATTTCGATATCGCTTGCTAAATGTGTATATACAACAAAAACGACTTTATACCTAAATATAAGATTACGGAATTCTTCCAAGTGCACTGATGTTATACCGTTATGGCTCTATGTAAACTTCAGTAGGATAAAGAAGGTTAACTAACTTAAATATGTTAAACTAATGATTTAAAGAATTTCGATATCGCTTGCTAAATGTGTATATACAAGAAAATCGAATTATACCTAAATATAAGATAACGGAATTCTTCCAAGTGCACTGCCGTTATACCGTAAACGCCTTATGTAAACTTCAGTAAGCTAAAAAATGTTTATTAATTTAAAATGTTAAACTAATGATTTCAAGCATTTCGATATCGATTGATAAATGTGTAAATACAAGAAATTTGACTTTATGCCTAAATATAAGATAACGGAATTCTTCTATATGCACTGCCGTAATGCCGCCGTGGCTATATGCCAACTTCAGATCGTTAAAAAAGGTTAATTAACTTAAATATGTTAAACTAATGAGTTGAAGCATCTCGATATCGATTGCTAAATGTGTATATACAAGAAAATCGAATTTATACCTAAATATAAGATAACGGATTCACTGCCGTTATGCCGTTAAGGCTTTATGTAGACTTCAGTAAGAGAGAGAGGGTTAATTAACTTAAATATGTTTATCTAATGATTTGAGGCATTTCGATATCGATTCCTAAATATGTAAATACAAGAAAATCAACTTTATACCTAAATAGAAAATTGCGGAATTCTTCTGAATGCACTGCAGTTACACCGTTAAGGCTTTATGTAGACTTCAGTGCGTTAAAGAACGTTTATTAACTTAAATATGTTAAACTAATGATTTGAAGCATTTCGATAACGATAGCTAAATGTGTATATACAAGAAAATCGACTTTATACCTAAATATAAGATAACGGAATTCTTCTACATGCACTGCCGTTATGCCGCAATGGCTTTATATCAACTTCAATACGTTAAAGAAGGTTAATTAACTTAAATATGTTAAACTGATGATTTGAAGCATTTCGATATCGATATCTTAATGCGTATATAAAAGAAAATCGACTTTATACCTAAATAAAAGATTACGGAATTCTTCTACATGCACTGCCGTAATACCGCCGTGGCTATATGCCAAATTCAGATCGTTAAAGAAGGTTTATTAACTAAAACATGTTAAGCTAATGAGTTGAAGCATCTCGATATCGATCGCTAAATGTGTATATACAACAAAATCGACTTTATACCAAAATATAAGATAACGGAATTCTTCCAAGTGCACTGCCGTTATACCGTTATGGCTTTACGTAAACTTCAGTAAGCTAAAAAATGTTTATTAAATTAATATGTTAAACTAATGATTTGAAGCATTTCGATATCGATATCTAATTGTGTATATAAAAGAAAATCGACTTTATACCTAAATAAAAGATAACGGAATTCTTCTACATGCACTGCCGTAATGCCGTCGTGGCTATATGCCAAATTCAGATCGTTAAAGAAAGTTAATTAACTTAAATATGTTAAACTAATTATTTGAAGCATTTCGTTATCGATTGCTAAATGTTATATACAAGAAAATCGACTTTATACCTAAATATAAGATAACGGAATTCTTCTAAATGCACTGCCGTTATACCGTTAAGGCTTTATGTAGGCTTCAGTAAGCTAAAAAATGTTTATAAACTTAAATATGTTAAACTAATGATTTGAAACATTTCGATATCGATATCATAATGTGTATATACAAGAAAATCGACTTTATACCTAAATATAAGATTATGGAATTCTTCTACATGCACTGCCGTTATGCCTCCATGGCTGTATGCAGACTGCAGATCGTTAAATATACCTTCTTTACTTAACCTCCTTTAACTTAAATATGATAAACTAATGAGCTGAAGCTTTTCTATATAGATTGCTAAATGTGTATATACAAGAAAACCGATTTTATACCTTAATATAAGATTACGGAATTCCCCCAAACATACTGCCGTTATGCCGCTATGGCTTTATGTAAACTTCAGTAAGATAAAGAAGGTAAATTAACCTAAATATGCTAAACCTGTTATTTGAAGCATTTCGATATCGGTTGCTAAATGTGTATATACAACAAAATCGATTTTATACCTAAATATAAGATTATGGAATTCTTCTAAATGCACTGCCGTTATGCCGCCATGGCTTTATATCAACTTCAATACGTTAAAGAATTTTAAATTACTTAAATATGTTAAACTAATGATTTGAAGCATTTCGATATCGCTTGCTAAATGTGTCTATTCAAGAAAATCGAATTTATACCTAAATACGAGATTACGGAATTCTTAAATGCACTGCAGTTATACCCTTAAGGCTTTATGTAGACTTAAGTAAGATAAAGAGGGTTAATTAACTTAAATATGTTAAACTAATGAATTGAAGCATTTTGATATCAATTGCTAAATGTGTTTATACAAAAAAATGGATTTTATACCTAAATATAAAACTACGGAATTCTTCTACATGCACTGCCGTTATGCCGCCATGGCTTCATGTCACCTTCGGTAGGTTAAAGAAAGTAATTCACCTTAAATATGTTAAACTAATGATTTGAAGCATTTCGATATCGATTGCTAAATGTGCTAGTACAAGAAACTTGACTTTATACCTAAACATAGTATAACGGAATTCTTCCAAATGCACTGCCGTTATACCGTTAAGGCTTTATGTAGACTTCAGTAAGCTAAAAAATGTTTATTAACTTAACTGTGTTAAACCAGTTATTTGAAGCATTTCGATATCGCTTGCTAAATGTGTATATACAAGAAGATCGAATTTATACCTAAATATAAGATAACGGAATTCTTCTAAATGCACTGCCGTTATACCGTTAAGGCTTTATGTAGACTTCAGTAAGCTAAAAAATGTTTATTAACTTAACTATGTTAAACCAGTTATTTGAATCATTTCGATATCGATTGCTTAATGCATATATACAAGAAAATCGATTATACCTAAATATAAGATTACGGAATTCTTCCAAATTACTGTCGTTATGGCGCCATGGCTTTATTTCACCTTCAATACGTTAAAGATGGTTAATTAACTTAAATATGTTAAACCAATGATTTGAGGCATTTCGCTATCGATTGCTAAATATGTATTTACAAGAAAATCGACTTTATATCTAAATATAAGATTACGGAATTCTTCTAAATGCACTGCCGTTATGTAGTTATGGCTTTATATCAACTTCAGTTAGTTAAAGAAGGTTTATTAACTTAAATATGTTAAACTAATGATTTGAAGCATTTCGATATCGATTGCTAAATGAGTATATACAAGAAAATCGACTTTATACCTAAATATAAGATTACGTGATACTTCTAAATGCCTTGCCGTTATGCCGTAAAGGCGTTTGTAGACTCCAGTAAGATAAAGAGGGCTAATTAACTTAAATATGTTAAACTAATGATTTGAGGCATTTCGATATCGATTGCTAAATGTGTATATACAAGAAAATCGACTTTATACCTAAATATGTGATAACGGAATTCTTCTACATGCACTGCCGTTATGCTGTTAAGGCGTTTGTAGACTTCAGTAAGATAAAGAGGGTTAGTTAACTTAAATATGTTAAACTAATGATTTGAAGCACTTCGATATCGATTGCTAAATGTGTATATACAAGAAAATCGACTTAATATCTAAATATAAGATTACGGAATTTTTCCAAATGTACTGTCGTTATGTCGCCATGGCTTTATATCATCTTCAATACGTTAAAGAAGCTTTATTAACTTAAATATTTTAAACTAATGATTTGGAGATTTTCGAAATCGATTGCTAAATGCATATATACAACAAAATCGACTTAATACCTAAATATAAGATTACGGATTTCTTCTACATGCACTGCCGTTATGCCGCCATGGCTTTGTGTTAACTTCGGTTTAAAGTAGGTTTTTTAACTTAAATATGTCAAACTAATGATTTGAAGCATTTCGATATCGATTGCTAAAAGAGTATATACAAGAAAATCGACTTTTTACCTAAATATAAGATTACGGAATTCTTCTAAATGCTTTGCCGTTATGCCATTAAGGCGTTTGTAGACTTCAGTAAGATAAAGAGGGTTAATTAACTTAAATATGTTAAACTCAAGATTTGAGGCATTTCGATATCGATTGCTAAATGTGTATATACAAGAAAACCGACTTTATACCTAAATATAAGATTACGGAATTCTTCTAAATGCTTTGCCGTTATGCCGTAAAGGCGTTTGTAGACTCCAGTAAGATAAAGAGGGCTAATTAACTTAAATATGTTAAAGTAATGATTTGAGGCATTTCGATATCGATTGCTTGATGTATATATACAAGAAAATCGACTTTATACCTAAATATATGATAACGGAATTCTTCTACATGCACTGCCGTTATGCCGTTAAGGCGTTTGTAGACTTCAGTAAGATAAAGAGGGTTATTTAACTTAAATATGTTAAACTAATGATTTGAAGCACTTCGATATCGATTGCTAAATGTGTATATACAAAAAAATCGACTTAATATCTAAATATAAGATTACGGAATTCTTCCAAATGTACTGTCGTTATGTCGCCATGGCTTTATATCATCTTCAATACGTTAAAGAAGCTTTATTAACTTAAATATGTTAAACTAATGATTTGAAGATTTTCGAAATCGATTGCTAAATGCATATATACAACAAAATCGACTTAATACCTAAATATAAGATTACGGATTTCTTCTATATGCACTGCCGTTATGCCGCCATGGCTTTGTGTTAACATCGGTTTAAAGTAGGTTTTTTAACTTAAATATGTCAAACTAATGATTTGAAGCATTTCGATATCGATTGCTAAAAGAGTATAAACAAGAAAATCGCCTTTTTACCTAAATATAAGATTACGGAATTCTTCTACATGCATTGCCGTTATGCCGTTAAGACGTTTGCAGACTTCAGTAATAAGTCTTCAGAAGGTTAATTAACTTAAATATGTTAAACTAATGATTTGAGGCATTTCGATATCGTTTGCCAAATGTGTATATACAAGAAAATCGACTTTTTACCTAAATATAAGATTACGGAATTCTTCTAAATGCACTGCCGTTATGCAGTTATGGCTTTATGTTAACTTCTATTCGTTAAAGAAGGTTTATTAACTTAAATATGTTAAACTAATGATTTGAAGATTTTCGAAATCGATTGCTAAATGCAAATATACAAGAAAATCTTCTTTATACCTAAATATAAGATTACGGAATTGTTCCAAATGTACTGCCGTTATGCCGCCATGGCTTTATATAAACTTCAATATGTTAAAGAAGGTTAATTAACTTAAATATGTTAAACTAATGATTTGAGGCATTTCGATATCAATTGCTAAATTTTTATATACAACAAAATCGACTTTATACCTAAATATAAGATTACGGGATTCTCCCAAATGCACTGCCGTTATACCGTTATGGCTTTATGTGAACTTCAGTAAAATAAAGAACGTTAATTATCTTAAATATGTTAAACTAATGACTTGAAGCATTTCGATATCGCTTGCTAAATGTGTATATACAAGAAAATCGAATTTATAACTAAATATAAGATTACGAAATTCTTCTAAAGGAATTGCTGTTATGCCGCCATGGCTTTATGTAAACTTCAGTTCGTTAAAAAAGGTTTATTAACTTAAATATGTTAAACTAATGATTTGAAGCATTTCGATATCGCTTGCTAAATGTGTATATACAAGAAAATCGAATTTATAACTTAATATAAGATTACGGAATTCTTCTACATGGACTGCCGTTATGCCGCCATGGCTTTACGTAAACTTCAGTAAGCTAAAAAATGTTTATTAAATTAATATGTTAAACTAATGATTTGAAGCATTTCGATATCGATATCTAATTGTGTATATAAAAGAAAATCGACTTTATACCTAAATAAAAGATAACGGAATTCTTCTACATGCACTGCCGTAATGCCGTCGTGGCTATATGCCAAATTCAGATCGTTAAAGAAAGTTAATTAACTTAAATAT